>PVIR01008577.1:11971-56344 GCA_004026965.1 Petromus typicus
AACCCGGGCCCTTGCGCTTGCGAGACAGGCGCCGGAACCACTGAGCTAACTCCCCGGCCCCATATACTTCATTTCTTAATAACAAATATGAATGACACTAGAAACTTCATAATAATTTTGAAAATAGGCATTGTTGTCTTTATTTTTCAGACAAATCAACAAAGTCAGAAAATTAAGAAATCAACTCAAAGTCACAATAGTCCTTAAAAGGACCAGAGGATATGAACAAAAACCTGCACATCTCTCAGGCCCATAATGCCGTTCATTAATGTTGTTCATTAACAGTTTGGAAGCTCTGCTCAGCTTGTTCAACTCCCTCACTCTGCACTGGGGATCAGAAGACATACTACATTTTTGAGGGATCTTGACTTACACAGGACATATAATGCATCCAAATTATATGTTCAGAATTTTAAATTTTTGAGATACATGTAGACTTATGAAAGCAAAACTTCCCCTATCTTAACATATCTATTGAATTCAGACACATTTCCTAAGGGTGTCCTTGGCCCATTTCCTCATTATAAGACAAGTAAGATTTGCTTCAAAAAAGTTTCAGTGTGAATAGATGTGAAAACCATGTATCTTGGGCACTAGCTGAGTGCAGAGGTTGAGTGAAAAAGAAGAATTTGAAAAGTTCCCATAGTAATTGGCATAGTGGGACCAGAAATTGTATATGCCTTCTACACATTTTGTCTGAAGAGTAACAGGAAATGTTAGATCTTTTTCTTGAGCTTTGTATTTGTGCCCTTTCACATTCTTCATCTTCTAAAATGAGGGTATTTCAAAGCATTCTAGCCTTTGAAATTAATATGGATTGAGAAATCACCACCACAGCAGGGGTAGTTATATCATGAAGCACACAAAGACCTTTATGGGTCCTGTCAGATAATAACAATGTTCCTCTCATAGCACACAGATTTAGTAGGCATGATTTCTTTATTTCTTAATTGCTTTATGCTCTCTTTAGAAAGCCAGTTGTAGTGACTGTGATTTGTGATTGGTTTTTCTTTTATCATGCTGCGCCATGAAGAGATTGTAGCTACGTAGAACCAATTCATCAGCTAAATTACTCCTTAATATCAATCAGTGTGTCATTACAAAAATAAGGAGACTGTACTTTAAAGCAGAATTTTTACCTCCATTCTACCTGGGCCTATGATTTGAAAAAAAACCAAGGTGATTTTTAAATATAATCAGCTGCAAGTCCTAAGGTAATTTGACAGGCAGAACTTTGTGAGGGAATAAGTCATTATTCAAATTACTCAGCCAGTGGTACTTGGCTTCCATACCTCTTAGCAAGTGCTTTAGTTGGACTTATGCACTTGTGGTGACTAAGACAGATATGACAGTGATATAGTAAAATCAAGGTGAGGGAATGGAAAAGATCAGCAGGTAAATATTCTAGTTTCAATTCTGTTTGTTGACAACAAAGATGAACGTCTGGAGAATATACAAAGTCGTTTTCCCATTGAGGTGTAGGCCAGGCTCTTTGGTCCTAGGGAAATAGTGAAGAGAAAAAGAAGGAGGACTAAAGGAAAGAGAAAGAGGTGCCAAGGAATCAATATGACTAGGTTGGAGATTGTTTTACATACATGGATCAAGATAAAGGGTTAAGTAGAAAGAATATAGATGCAAAAGTAAGAACCTGTGGTGTGAAGTTCCCACTCCCCCAAATCACTCTGAGAGGAGAACTGGTTTAATGCTAGACACAAAGGGCTGAAGAGTGATTTTCTTCTATCTATGAAAGAAGCCAAGCTAGACTGACCACTGCCTGTGGCATTTTATTGGAAGCAGACACTGCCCAGCTTCCCAGTCAAGAAGGATCTCACCTTGGGCTCCTGACCCAGCCAGATGACTGTGTATAGTGTCCTGGAAGAGAGAGAACTTCAGCTGCCAAAATAAGACCTTGTCTGGACTGGGAATGAGGGACAGGCTGGACACAGCTCTGAAATTGCCAAACGAGAGAATGAGTATAGAAGGAAAAACCTCAAGAATTAAACAACTGCTACACAGGATAAGTCAGAAAATAAACTTTCTAGATGAAACAGGACAATGATGAAACATGGAAAAAATCCACAGAGATGAACATACTCTGAATTGAATGAAAATAACAGGAAAATTCGTGACTGTGTGAAAGAAAGAACCCACAAAGAGAAAAAAAATTAATTTTCAAAATATAAGTATAGAGCATGCACAGGTGAATATCAAATATAACTAGTCAGATGGTCTAGAAATGAAAAAGGTATTCAAATAAATTAAAAATAAATAAACCAATATGTTTATTGGAATTTAAAATGGTGGTAATAAACCAACACTTCCAGAGGCAACCTTTCTCCATTTGTTACCAGTCTCATCACAAATGCAACTTCGACATCAACCAATACTCAAGCAGTTTATTGTGACAATGTTTATACATGAACCAGGTGAATAGCAGAAACAGGCCAGTACCTTGTGCTGGACACAGTCAGATAGTCAGTTGACCAGGCACATCTCTGTTTGGAGATCGTTCTTGGAGTCTGAAGGATTGACTGCTCTTTCTTATACTTTTAGTCATCCTGAGTCACTTAACAAATGCTTCTAGGCTGGTTACCAGAAGTGTTTCTTTCATAAAAAGTGTAGCTTTCGTCTTTGGGTTATTCTTACCAGGGTAAGTTTGTTTTAATCTGTGCATGGGTGGCTTTTTTCCTTGAATATCCATGGAGAGGTTGAAACATATTGCTGATGCATAATATCAGTCTCGTAAGATGTTTGAGTTGACCTGTCTATCATTAGTTTTAGTGTCTACTCTGTTCTACTACATTGAGGAGACTATTCAAACTTGGAAATGTACCCCAGGGCCAGTCAAGTTTAAAAAAATAACTCTTCTTCTTTGGGAGGGTGAGGAGTCACACCGAGAAGAATGCCTGGAAGAGAAGTCTATGAGGAATTGAGTGTCAATGCCCTAAGGACCATTGTTACCAACAACAAGAATAAGTCAAAGGCAAATAGAGGGATTTCTTAAAAACAGGTAGTGATATGATGAATATTAGTCTGGATTAGTTTAAGGTTATAGGATACCTGTAATAGCTGACGAACGTCATTTACCCATCAACTGCAAGAAGCATTTACCATTTACAAACTCACCAGGGAAGTCAATAGATGTCAGACAGTAGCTGAAAGATATGTGTTATCTAAGACTAGTCCTGGACAACCAATGGGAGCTAATGTTCTTTGTTGTGGTGAGAAGCTGGACCTCCTGTAGTTGTTGTCATCTTCCTCAGTCATAAGAAACATGATTTACCTCCCTCAAAATTAGGGTTTCTAGAATGTCCATGGCAAGAGTCCCTGCTTTATACCTGCGACACTGAGAGGTATAAACCTAGAAGACAGTTGAGATTTCCAGCTATGCTAATGTATAGGTTGTGAAATTCAAGAAGGAGACAGGTGAAACTGTAAAAGGGAGGGCATTGCTAGAGAAGGACCTCCATGGTCCACTGGAGCTGCTTAGGTAACAGTACCCAACCAGTAAGTCTAGATGCTTTGGTCGGTGTTACAGTATCCACCAGAAGGGCATGTAACAGTGACAGGAAGACAGAAATCAGTGCCATGGTCAAAGTGAAGTAGTAGAAGCTGGAACTATGGGACTGGTAGAGAGGGTAAAATAGATCCAGGGCACAGCTGAGCAATTAAAGGAGATTATGACATTGAGTTGAGCTGGATCTGGGGCAGATGTACCAACAGTGAAGGAAGATTGTTTAACAGCAACCAGGTGCTGTGGTTTGCATATGGACGAAGTTTGTTCCTCAAGGTGGTCTGTATTGGGCACTCAGTCTTTAATATTATGGTATTAGAGGTAACAGAGTGGCATTAGAGGTGGTAGAAGCTAGTGGAAGGCAATAAGGTAGTTAGGGATATCACTGACAGCACTAGTGTAGATCTTATAAGACCCCAATTAGTTGCCTTGAAAGTGGGTTGCTCTACAAATAGCAGGATTGGCCCCTGGTTGGCCCCTCTTTAGTCTGATCAACTCGACATTCCTGATCACCACATGACACCTTATTCCTGGTCACATTCCTGATCATCGTGTGACTCTCTTCTGTGATGCCATTCACCAAGACTTTCCTGAGCTCCAACAAAAGATCCACTTGAAACACAGTCCTTTCAGCCTCCAAAACTGTGAGATCTATAAGTCACTTTTCTTTATGTCAGCCAAATTAGGTATTTTCATAGCAATAGAAAGCAGAGTATAGAGCAAGTTTCTACTATACAATAGAGACAGAACTTATGATTCTAAAAGATCGAATAACAGGCTGAAGATTAGCAAGCAGATTTTAGAAGCATGTAAGCCATATGAGGAACAACTTTCCATACAAATTGCAAATCTAACTGAAAAACTGCATCAGAAAAAGTCATTAACTCCCCAAAATTTTCATCTTCCTATTAGTTTTTTAGATGAACATGAGTAAGAGTGACTGTTTTCCTCTATCTTTTAACTTTTCTTCTTTTTAGTAAAGGTGCTCAAATAGCTTTAACTTTAAAGCAATCAACTCTTCTATATATTGTAATTTGATATTCTTAAAAGAAAGCACTTTGGATTGTTCCTCAATTAAACTGTTATTGGATGCTTATATAGTATCAAAGATGAAGAAAGCTTGGGTTCTTGCCACAACCCAAAAAACACTACTCAAAAGAGATGAGTAAAAAGAAGGATTTCTGTGTTTGATACATCTATAGTATGTGTGCATACTTTGCCAACTAAAGAGAAAACATTTTATATTAAATATGAAATCTGCTTGTTGCTAAATTTTAACTCATTAAACATAAACATACATATATACCCACAAATAAAATATTGTAAAGTCAAACAAATTGAATTTCCTTGCTAAACTTGCAATGGCTTCCATCCAAATAGTCAAATGGGGCCAATGGGTTGAAAATATAGGCTAAAAAAGACAGAAACCAGCACTCAGGCAAGACTTACTAGTTTACTCCTGGATGAATGCTATGAATTAGAGTTAAGTAAAAGGTTTCACAACAAGGAGCAGAGATGGGAACCCAAAAATGAAAGAGGTATGTAATGAAGACTTTGGAAACAGAGAATTGTATCATAATTAGAATAACAGTGATCAAATGCTAAATGAAGTTTTGAAATTATTTTAAAAACACAACCGAAGTCACTGACTCTACATTATTTCAAGCCAGGGCTGGACCTTTTAATTTAGGAAAGCAGTCCAGGCAAACTAGTATTTCAATCCTTAAAATTTTGCTTGTCATCAAAACTGTTCTCTCTGAGCAGATTAGCTAAAGCTAAAGTAGCTTTCTAACTACAGAGGACCCATGTTGATATGAAATTGTGACCTGTAAGCTTACAGAGCTTACAGAGACCATACTTATCGAGCTCTGTGTATTTCCTTTCTTTCTCTGATGCTGCAGTAGACACATGTAAACTGGTGCTCTGTGTAGTTAGGATGGTCAACCCTAGAATCAACTTTGCTCAAGGGAGTGACAAAGTCACAGTGGATTCTTGAGAAATTATCTGGTTTTGAACATCTGTGTCTGTAGCACAGGAGTTAAGTGGACACAGGGATGGATTCAGGGTAAAAGGCCAGGGGAAGAAGTAGGGCCAGAAGACTGGCTGCAAGACAGTAAAAAGCTCATTTTTGTCTTTGAAAGCCGGTTCTTAAAAGTATGACAGAAAACAAAGTTATAAGGTAGAAATGATGGGTTATCCATGGGTTCTGATTGCAAGAGAACACACAGCCTTTTTTTGCACACTGGCATTTTCAAATTAGACTCTTCTCACAAATTCTCTCTAGAGCAGTTTAAGAAGACACAGTCAAGGCTCAGCTTTGTTTTGCTGTTTTATTGTTTGTCAAGACTCTAGAGGCAGACTCTGTAAGAAACTGTCACCATCAAAGCATCTTTATTCTTTTCTCTTTAAAAACACAGCACAATAAAGCTACAACACAACCTTGACTTATTAAAGATCACTTAGAAATCTACCAGAGATGGAGGGATGTGGGCAGAGTAGGCAAAAAGCACAGAGGACTCAGGCTGAGGCAGGTGAAACAGACAGTAGAGCTGTAAATTGTACACAGATCCAAGCAGACATCTCATTAAACTCAAAAGACAGCTGTTGGAAATTTCAAACACAGCTCAGAATTAGCAGAGAGGAAGCAATGCAAGAGTTAAATAAAGTTACATACTAGGGACTAACTTTATTGATCACTTGGTATATTCCAGGTGGGTTTCATACCAAAATTATGTGAGTCACATATAATAACTCATAATTACTTCTTATTGATGACCTGAAACACAAGCCTATATTTTAATATCAACAGAGCAGCAAGCTCTACTGAGAATGACTTTCCTGTTGAGGTTTCCTGTATCTCTGCAGTAACTCAGGAGTCTTTCCTCAAAAGCAAACCAGAAAGTTCTTAATTTCCAAATTCGTGTCATAAGAAGCTCTTTCCTGTGGCATTTAATCTATCACTGCCCTTCTTGAGAGATGAGGTGCAGCAAAAAAGTTTTGAGTCAGGTTGATTTCCCCCTTCTGGTTAGAAAGACAGGGAGGCTGGTGTGCAGGAGTCCTACCCAAGCAAGCCCTGAGAAGTTAGAAGGCAGAGCCCTGCCCCGGGTAAAAGGCTGCAACCTGGCTTATTGGTGCACTCCACCATCGCTGGGAGTGCACTAGGGAAGTCAAACGCAGTTAGGTACAAACATTCTACTGTACTCATTTGAGCAAAGAATACTGACTGTAGTAATTTGTTCAGAAAGAAATGTGGAAGGAATTTAACAAATAAAAAGGATTTTTTCTTTTTTGTGTTCATTAAATTTTGTCCATTGGAATCCCTAAAAGTGACCCCCGGCTGACAATTCAAAGACACGGAGAAATATGGAGCTTCCTTCCTTCTACCTCTGACAAGGCTTCCTTTAAGAAATATGGCTGTGATTTGAGCGCTAACTTTCCCCAGCCTCATTATTTGACCTTGTGTCTTGCTTTTGTTCTTTCTAGGAAGCACAATGTGCCTACATCCTCTTTGTTGTTGCCATATTTTGGGTGACTGAGGCTTTGCCTCTGTCCATCACAGCTTTGCTGCCGGGACTAATGTTCCCCCTCTTTGGAATCCTGCCTTCTACACATGTAAGTTCTCCTTTAAAAGCTATCATAAGTAAAGCCCTCATTTTTAAATGTGATTTACTTTGAGAAAGTTGTTTATTAAAGGGGCCATAATCCTGTTGGTAAGGCTTCCCTAGAAGTCTGTCTGATTTCCAGTTGTTCCTTTCCTGTGGGTTTCGCCTCTTCTGGAAAAACAATAGCAACAACACAGGTTGCCACTGCTTGAGTCATGTATTTCTGTAGGAGCAATGTGTGCCCCATTTCCTCGTGTTGACATCTATAACTAATGCCTCTCTCCCAACAAAAGAAACATCTCATTCACATCCCACATAAACTTTTTCTATTCACCAGACTTTACTTTCACAGTGTTGGAAAAACAATTTTTGTTTTTAATGAAGAAAAGGCTTCTCTTGTTTTTTTTCCCAGAAAGCTGCCATTTCAAAAGATAAAGCCAAATTAACTTTCTTGTGTACTTCTATTTTGTTCTTGCTGAGAGGAGTTTATTCATGCTGGGACTTATTTCTTACCTTTATACAATCTAAGGGTACCCATCTGAAGAAAATAGATTCAGTTTCCCATTAAAAGCATAAAATAGACCAAAACCAGGGTATCTATCTTCATGTAGTCTCCAGCCACCCAGCAAACAATGGCTGCCTAAACAACAGCTGAAGCATTCCCAGGAAAGATGACAACTTCAAGCTTCCAGTCAATGCAATTTATCACCTTTGCACTTTTCTGCATAAATATAATGCTCTTCTCTTGAGATTTACTTATTGTTAGCATGAGTAAAAAATCCCTTAATTAACTCTTGATTCTGTGAGAGAAGCTGCTCCTTTCTTTATTCCCACATTGTTCTTTTAAGGTTTGAAACTCAAATCTTTGCATTTCTGACCCTCTGTGCTCCTCTTTCTCATGGTATTTCCCTGTCTCTCCTAATCTTGATTCTTTCTAAGTTATGTATATTTGGAAGAAAGCATGGCTAGGGCTCTACTTCAGTTTCTGACACCTGAAATCTGGCATTCTCTAGACACAGAATCAGTATAAAGATCTATTTCTTAAATCTTCCAACACACTGCCCCTTTGTGGCACAAGAGTGCTTGGCTGCAGTAGATCTGTAGATGGCAGCAGTATTTGTATGGCTGTTGCCAGGGATAATTACCCAAGAGTCCTCTGCCCCAGGGGTACCACCATTGAATTTAATAATCATGGTCTCTGACACTGGGAGGGGGTTCTTTTAGATCACCTCTCATCCTTACCCAGGCAGAAGCTCCTCCACACTGTCTCCCTGGCAGATGCATCTCTCACTGCCTACGTATTGTGGACGTCTACCAAACCAGAAAGAAAAGAATCTCATCTACTTAAATTACTCTTGCAGCTTTACTGAATCCAATCTGAAATTCAGTCACTTGGTCCATTAAAATTGTACCTGGACTCTAAGATTGTTCATTTGCTTGGAGCCATTACTTGGATTTTTAAAATTAATATGATCTCCTCTTTACGTGCTTCCACTTTCAGTCTTTGTGATTTCTATACCTGTTTTCCATTCTCAAACCTGCTGCCTCCAATTCTATCACCAGCAATATCTTTTTTTTCTTTCCAAAACTAACTCTAGTTTCTCAAAATAATTAAGAATTAATTAATGTAAGTGCTGATACACAATAAAATCTTGATATATTTTACTTAATATTATCATTCTATGTTGAACAACAGAAGTGAATATGCCACTCCTTAAACATTTAGAGTATTATGAAATTTAAAAAAAATATTATTTCCACTGTAGTATTTCAATATGTCTGTTTTATACCTTATGTGAACTTAAGTGGACTTTCTAGGAGTTCACAACACTTAGATTAGGACTACTAGTAAACAAAACTTTTCTTCAGATTTTTCATTCTCTTCGCAGATAGATAACTAGCCTTTAAAACTCACAAATAGCTTGCCAAAGTAGAATATTTTGAAAAGAGCTAGATATTTAGTTAGAAATCCCAAGCTTAAAATTCACTGTTCCTCCTACCTACTATATTATCCTAATTGTGTCACTTAAGTAATTCTTTTATCATCAAAAACTAGGACTTGATAAAGCCATAAAATTCAAAGATTTTTGTAACAAAAAATAACACAATGTGAAACATTGATATACACAATGATGTAGTATTCTTTTACAGTTTTAAAATTCACAATTTTATTATTTAATCATCATTCTAACCTATTGCAGCATCTTTGACTATTAAATCTGTCATTGAATACTACAACGTATTATAAATAACCTCATCTAAATTCAGGGACCTAAGTAGCTCTCTTTATGGTTATAATAGTTCTGATCTTCCTTTACCTATTTATTAACCCATTGCTAAATATTTATATTTTCATAAATACAATGTATACTTGAAGAATATATCAACAATTAAAATTTTCCCATACTTGTTGAAACAATGAGCATTTAGAATGTGCAAAATTTGATATTTCAAATTATCAATATTATTATTATCAATCAACATTAATAACAAGTGTTAATATTAATAACATATGCTAGTAAATTACATTATTAACAAAAATGTTATTCATAAGTTATATGTATGTGAAAATGTACACATATGTATATATAGTTGCTTCATTATATACTTGTTCAGTCATTCAGTAAATATTTATGTTATAGGACTTGCTGGGCACTTGGGAAAATAATCAATGAATTAAAAGACACAAAGGTATTCAATCTTCTTAGAGAAAAAGAGACAGTAAATGATGTGTTTGATAGATCAATGAATTAAATAAGGAGTTAAAATGATCATTGGTGCTATGCTATGGAAAAGTTGAGTGGAGATAAGAGACGGTGGCAGTTGGTCAGAGTGGAACTCACTGAGATGGTGATACCTGAACAAAGATTTATGAGAGAAGAGGAAGTTACCCATCGGAATATCTGGAAAAGGACATCTGCAGGGGGGGAGCAGCCAATGCAAAGGCCTTGTGGCAGGTCCAGGTCCGCAATGTGACTGGAGCGGAGTGATAAGTCAGTGGTGATAGGAGATAGTGTCAGGGAGGTAATGTAAAGGCAGACAGAGCCATGCAGGACAAAATAGGCTGCTGTAAGTTTGAAGATCTTAAAGAATGGGACCCTTGGGAGAGTCTTGAGCAGAACAGGGGATACAGCTGATCTGCCTTTGCTTTTTAAAGAATAACTTGAGCTATTATATTGGCTATCTAGGTAGAAAGGAAGAGACAAGTAGCAGGTTACTGCAATCTAAGTGAGAGTGAAAATCCAGACCAGAATAGTAAAAAAGGGATTGAATGTGTGATGAATACATTTTGAAGCTAAAACCAATAAGCCTTCCTGATTGACTGGTTGTAGCATATGATTGAGAAGATATTTAAGGGTGCTTAGCTTTTTGATGTTCCCACTGGAAAAACGAAGTGGCTGTCAAGTAAAATGCAAAAAAATAAGTAATGGCCAGGGAAGGTTTATTGTAAGAGGAGCTCCAGCAGGTGGGGTGCAGTGCACATTTTGAATACCTAGTGGACAAGTGGTGATGTTGAGTAAGCAGATGCATGCATCTGATAGATGGTCCAGAGTTCATGAGGGGTCGCCAGTCTACAAGTATCACATCTTACAGTCATCAGCATATTGATGGTGCTTCAAGCCTTAAGATTTGAAAACAGTTAAAGAGTGGTACAAAGAACAGAGCTCTGGGCAACTACAACATTAATAAGTTAGTGAGAAGAGGAAGTATTAGCCAAGGAGATTAAGATGAGCAAGTTAATAAGACAGGAGAAAAACCAGAAACGTGTAGAGCCCTGAAATCCATGTGAGGAAAATGTTTTATGTCTGAAGCAAGACTGCACTTGTTAAATCTGCTGAGTCAAAATTAAAAATAAAAACTTGATAATCAAATTTCTCAAAATAACTGATGCAAAAACTTAAAAGTACTATCATATCATATGTATTATAGCTTATAAATTACTTTCCTAGAAATCTTATCTCATTTAATTCACAAACTTGATGTGAAGTTTACTCAGGCTTTACAACTTATTGATTCGTACAAAGGTTATTCAGCTGGTGAATTACATAACTAACCTCAGTACTCTGATCACAAAAGTTCATGTGTTTTGATGAAGTCCCATTTAGAGAGAGTAACGTTGTCCTTGTAGGTAGAGTTCAAGTCTCATTATACATTTCATTAGATATATAGAATTGTTTCAGAAATATATATCAATACTATTTACAACCAACAGTTTCACCTTCTTCCATTATCCCCCACCCCAAGACAATTAGGCTATTCACTAGCTATGTCTCCATTGCTGGGATAAAGTATCTACTTATCCAACATAAAAAAAAAAATGTTCATTTTACTACTATTTCTGAGGTTTCCATTCATGATCAGCTGACTCCAGAAGTGTCATGGTGGAAGGTCATGGTAAAACCAAGCTGGTCACTTCATGGCAGCCAGAAAATAGAGCAGCCAGGCGAAGGGGCAGAAAGAGAGGGACCCTGAACCAGGTGTCGTTCTCAAAGTCCTAGCCTCATGGCCCACCCAGACACACTCAAAGGGATGCCTTCCTAAGATCGGGATTCTCTCAAAGTTGACTGTGAGAGACCATGCAGCCCAGAAAGTGAGGAATACTCACTCTCGACAGCCTCTGTACAAGGTCTGATAATTCTTCTTGTAACATCCTGAATTTGTCCCTGTGTTACAATCATTTACCAATGTAGTAAATTCTTCTTATCTTGAGAGGTGTATTCCAAGACTCCAGTGCATGCCTGAGGCTAAAGATAGCCTATAGTACTGAGTCCTATAGGAACTTTTTTTTCCTTAGTTTCCCTGTACATTACTATATAGTTCCACAGTTAATCTGTCCTTTCATGTTTTATGTCCTGGTCTCTTCTTTGAATCTGTATGCTTCCATTCTGAGGCCATTATTAGAGTAAACTAAGGGCAAGTTCAACACAAATTCTCTGACATCATAGCAGCTGATGCGGTAACTGAGAAAGCTACTATGCAAATGGCTAATGTGTGGGTGCCATATACTCCAGGAATATGCTGAGCAAAGGCACAGTTTACATCCTGGGCATGACATTTTATCATGCCACTCAGAATGGCATCAAGTTTTTAATATATTTTGACCACAACTGACTATGGGTAACTGAAACAACAAAAAGCGAAACCCTTGATAGCTGTGCACTACTGTAATAGCTTCCTTCTGAGTGCTTGTTTGGATTTATTAAGTAATTCTGCATGTGGTCTCGTTTAATCTTCATCGTGTAGGTAAAATGGGGTTTGTGGCTTAGTCTGCTCAAGCTATTCAAATGAATGCATTAACATGGGCAGTTTGTAAACAACAGAAATGCAATGCTTATAGTTCTGGAAAGTTCAAGATCCAGATAGATTTGGTGTCTACAGGAGCTCATTCTCTATGGCATAGATATTGCCCGTCGCTGCATCTTCTTGTGGCAGATGAGGCAAGGAGGCTGCCTCAAGTTTCTTTTATAAGAGTGGAGACAATATCAGGTTCCCATTAGATTTCAAAGTATGAGGGGTTTGGGGGAGGGGACACCAGCATTCAGAACATAGCAGTCAGAAGGTTTTACTTCCATGTTCCAAATTGCAAAAGAGATAAGGACACAGAAAAATTCAAATGTCTATTTACCTTTTCAAAGTCAACTTAAATATTGTATCTTGTAAAAAGACATCCTAATTACCTAGAAAATGTCATTCCACTTCCTCTTTGAGGGAGGTCTCCCATAATATTTCAAAGATACTTTATGGACATCCTTGCATACTCAGTGTTCCTTGTCTAATAACTTATAAGCTTCTTGAGTCAAGATCTATTAATTAAAATTCCACTAAAAGCATATATGTGTTGGACATGTGTTGATTCTTAGGTATTAGGATAAATTAGACATATCTGCCTTCAGAACTTGACTAAGGACTTTGCCAAATCAGTTATTGCCACTCCTACTCTGCTACGGATTGCTAAAAATATAACCTTTGCTTGGTGTGGTGGTTTAGGCCTGTAATCCCAGCACTCAGGACGCAGGAGGACTGCCAAAAATTTGAGGCTAGCCTGGGCTACATAGTGATTTCAGGGTCAGCCTGAACTAGAGTGAGACACTGTCTCATAAAGCTAAAAACTACAAAGCAAAACAAAACTCTTGATTTAGAGACGAAGAAAATACAGCATAACAGCACTTTTCTGAAGTTACTCAAATCCAGTATTCTGAGTACGTTTTTTTCTTACATATTTTTTTGAGAGTAGTATTATTTCTGGTTAAGAATATAGAACAGGTTTTTATTTGTATTCAAACACATCTATTATGTCCCTCAAGAAAACAGAAAGAGAATGGAGTTGAAAGTCAAAAGGCAGCCTAATAATCTCTCTCTTGTGCATCTCTTTCCTCAGCCAAGAATAATAATTATGGGTTTAATTGTGAACTCAGGTGGCATCTACTTACTTCAAAGATTTTCACCTGCTGTTGATCGGAGTCATCTGTTTGGCAACATCAACAGAAAAATGGAATTTGCACAAGAGGATTGCTCTCCGGATGGTGATGATGGTGGGAGTGAACCCAGCGTGGTGAGTACTCTCTACTACCTGTTTCCAGTTTACATTCTTAACAGACCCTTTTAGTGCAGAGCACGTGGCCAGTGGAATAATGCTATCCAGGGAGTTGCTTGTGCACCAGTATAATTCTTGCCTTTTTTCTTCTTTTGTAAATACGAAAGTGACATGAAGTATTCTCAAGTTGTAGGAAAAAAATAAGTTTCCTTTCACTGCATGTCTAATTACAAGGAGAGTAACATACGTGCACAGAACCCCCTCACCTTTAATGTACCATTTCAGTCAAAGACGTACCAGTCAGGAATGAAATTTACTCTGAAGCCAAGACTGATAGGCTCAGAGTAAATTTCATTCCTTGTTTATTTCATGATTACACATTCAAAACTTGTTTGAGAGCATCTTTTATCAGCAGGGAGAATGCGATGAACCAAAAAAAAAATGGATGTTACTGACAAAATACAAATGAGTACAGAAAAATTCCAAGGTGAACATTTTTCTTTTTAAATAAATGTTACAAAGTGAAATAATCCGTTTAGAACTTTCATCTACAGAATGTAAAATCATTGATTTGACTGATTGAAATAAATACTTTTTTCATTAAACTAGTGGAATATTTTTGTTTCATTCCAAACGCTTTTCAAGAACAGGAATGCAAAGCTAAAGGAAATTTCCAGTTTCATAATCATTTGCATAATGATATTTTGCTTTGAAGCCTTAGGTAGTTTTTCTCTGCTTGTCTTTCTTTGGAAAATATTAAAAAAAATATATTGACTTCTATTGCATACTTCTAGGGCATAGTCCAATCTGCATTTATCACTTATAGAGAAAATTGTTTTGCTAAATTATACATATATCTACATGACTCATCGTTGAAAAATTTGAAAAAATTACTTAAATTTTTTTGCAACACACATATTTAAGGCACTTTTGTCTTAACATGAGACAGTGCTTCCTGTCCCTTTTGTGGTATAGAAATGTCTGCTTTTCTTGTCTATCAGACTGATGCTCCAGAGGAGAGAATAACACTGCACATGGGGAGGAGCCCTGTTCAGAGCACCATCAAATGGCTTTCTGGCTTTAGGCATTATCCCCAAACAGAAGCTGTGTCTGATCCTACTTTTCCATTTTATTTCATTTATTTTGTGTTGTTTGTCTGTCAGTTCTGGGAACTGAACCCATATCCTTGGCACTGAGTTACATCTCCAGACTTTTAAATTTTATTTATTTTTGAAACAGTACACTAAGTCATGAAATGGCCCAACTCAGGCTTGAAATTGTGATCTTCACCCTTAGCTTCTAGTACTGGGGTTATAGGCATGTGTTATAAAACCAGCTAATCCCACACTCTTTTTAAATAGAAAGGTTTCACATTTTACAGATACTATAAAAGTATTTCTATTTTTATTATTATTACTACACCTACTATTATTGAGTCAATACTTGTTCAAATAAATCTCTAAATGTTTTCTTTTATTTTGTTTCACACAAAGGAAATAAAAACTATACCTGGATTTGAAACAGGGTGGGGTTGTTCTTGTAAATCTATTTATCTACAATAAAAGAGTCTGCGAATTTTATAAACAGCTCCTGAACTATTTTGGGGGGCTTGCTACTTCAAATAAATCATGCTTTTACTAAGTGTGATTTTGATAGTTTACAGACATACTTTAAAATCCTAGTCTCAAGTGTGTTATTTTTAAATACAAACTACCCTACTATTAGCAGAAGGCAATGTAATAAATACAGTTCTTGACAAAAGGAATGTTAGATTCCGAACAGTATAAGTAATAGAATGTACAGAAATTTTGAAACCTCATTTTAGCAAATGATTCTCACCACTTTCTTGACTCACTGTACACTGGACCAGAAGAATAATGGAGTAAGAAGAAGATTTATAAATCTCAATCTCTGCTTGTTCTTTTTTTTTTCTTTTTTTTTTTTTTTTTTGAGACAGGGTCTCACTTTGTAGTTCAGGCTGGCCATGAGCTCAGCCTCAATCACATCACAGCAATCCTCCTACCTCTGTCTCCCAAGTGAGTGCTGGGATTACAGGCATGAGCCACCACACCTGGCACTGTGGTATGTGGTACTGGTTGCTGCTGGGAGTGAGTCTCCACACCCAGTATTGTATGTGGTTACCGGGATCGAACCTGGGTCCTTGAGCTTGTAAGACAGGCGCCGGAACCACTGAGCTAAATTCCCAGCCCAATCTCTGCTTGTTCTTGTGTCTTCTTGGCCCACATCTAATCCCAAAATCCAAAATAAAAAGCAAAATTCAAAAAAATTCAAATTCAAAAAGTTGTTTGAACCTTCACCTTATCTGTATCTGAGACCATTGGATCATCTTTAAAGAGAATTCAAGTATTCGTACAATTTTATGTATACATATATCATACGTCAAATTTGCAGTTTGAAATACCTCCATCATTTCCTGGAGAGATGATTCATATAGTCCCTAGGAGATAAATTCTTTATGAACTTTTTCCGCGTGGCTATGTTTGAACTCGAGTTCACCATCTGGCTGAACCCTAACCCTCGGTATTTTGAAAATATAATTCTCAACACACAAAAAATGTCTTTTCTCTTTAGAGAAAACAGAGCTCCCTGAGATAAAGTACACAAATCTGCAATGGTGCCTTTCTCATTGCAGGCTGACATTGGGGTTCATGAGCAGCACTGCCTTCTTGTCCATGTGGCTCAGCAACACGTCCACTGCCGCCATGGTGATGCCCATCGCGGAGGCTGTGTCCCAGCAGATCATCAGCGCAGAGGCAGAGGCTGAGGCCAATCAGATGACTTACATCAATGAGGCTGCCAACGCTGGGCTGGACATCGAAGGTACCTGTGTTGATAGGACTGCAGTGGCATCTGGTCATTTGGACAATTGGGCTTAGACTGTTCACCTATGAGGGCTGAGAGCTTAAACTTTCTATAGTTTTCAGTATCTATATAAGGGATTGTGTTGTATAAATGCCTTAAATTAACTCTTGAGTTTATATTTTCTGGAAAAAAAAGAGAAGAATTTCTATCCTCTATTAGTCTGATGAACAGTCTCGGTTCTTTATCAGTAGACTCCTAAGTTACTGTTTGTATACTCAAATGACTTTCTGACATAATACTGGTAATCTTTTATTCCTACATTCTATTTGGATATGACATCAGATTTTCCTATTTAATTCTGGTTGCTTCAATCTGATGAAAAATATTGAGGGAGAGATATTAATATTTATGAAATACTTTATGTGAAATGAAAGCTATATCAGTATAAATTAAATTTATTTTTAATTCCTAGTAATGGTTTCATTTCTCATACACACATACACACAAATTCAGTGATAACCTTTCATTTAAATTGTTCTTATTTTTATTTAATGTATTGCAGAAACTTCTATGGGACAAGAAACAAATGAGAAGAAAGAGAAAACAAAGCCAGTTCCCGGGTAAAGAATATTAACATTTTGCTTAAGAGTTTCCAAATTATGTTTTAATAAAATTATAAACTGGGTCAATTTATTTTTCAGGTATAGTAATGATACAGGGGAAATTTCAAGCAAGACAGAGGTCCGAAAGGTACGTTCAATTTGATTCTTTCTGAACAGTTACACATGAAATCATACTAGAGCCATGAATGGATCACCTGGATTTTAAGACATGTTACTAGCTTTGTTATCTAACATGGCTTTGCTGGACTACGTCCAAGTGTACTGTAATGGCTTGATGAGCCATCTTGGGTGAACCAAAATCAACATCTAGATAGGAAATATTTCAGGCTCTGAAACTTATTGTCCTTATTTTCTCCTTTTATTAGGATCGTGGTTATGTCAGGGAGGCAGTGTAGGTTTAGAAATATAATTTTAGTCTCTGAATACTTTTTTTATTACTTAAAACTTTGCTAACCTAAGAGCATGATTTTCATCAAAGCATTCTCCTTTCTTCCAAGTTAGACACTTAGAGTGACTCCTATTTATGTAATTACAAGTGATTGTGTAGCTTTGTTGTTTTCATTGCCACTAAAAACTCAATGCAGAATTCATAAGTTGCTTCTGTCAAATACAGGCAAAGAGTTGTTGTAGCCATCTAGATGTTAAAGGAAGGAAGGAGACCATTGTAAACTATCCAGTATAATTCATTTCCCCAGAATAAATCAGTATAAAAATACTACATACTAGGTTGCAGTGGGAGAAATATATCTCAAGACCACTGAAAACTAATCCTGCATAGAAATAGTCCTGCAGTGACTATGCCATTAAGAGTATGAGAATGAAGCATATGTTTCCTCCTCAGGCTATCATACATTAGTATATAACTCAATAGGAAAAAGAAAACTTGCCATTTATAGAAGTCTTTGTAGAAATAACAATTTCTATGCCAGAGAAAATAAATACCAAGATAAATACTAAAATAGTTGAAGCCATTAACTACATATACATTAAGGGTTTTAAAAGAGATAGGTTTTATTTATGTTTATTTGTATGTACAAATATATCTGATCTTTTTCATTTATCTTTAAAGATAGAAATAAATTTCTTGAAACACTAAAAAATTGATAATAAGGTTGGGTATAATATGGAAAGATATGTTGGAGACAGACTTTAAATACTGGTGAAAATTGGAAAAAAGGGAAAGAATATACAAGCACTCTGACTTTCTTGTGGGAGTCTTTAAGAAATCTAATTTTCTGACATGATGCCTAAATTTTTAGTCAAGGCCATTTGGATTGGTTTGATATCCAATTCTGTCTCGGGTATAGTAGGAAGGTTTACCAAAGCAAAGACTAGTATTTATTGTAAGCACCTGAGCATCTAGGGAGGAATGTAGACTTAAAAAATAATTTTGTCATATACACCCAAAAAAAGGCACGCACAGAGGCCAAGCCTTCCACAAGTCTTTGGATCCTGACACATTGTGAGGAGGGAGTAGGAACTACATCTTTGAGTCTGGAAAGATGATAGCACATATACGTAAGCAGAGGCATGCAAACTCTGTGAGCATGAGGGTGTGTGTATTTTGCTCTGTTGTGGAACCCAGTACATTCCCCTGTGTGACATAGATTAGGTTTCCAATAGACACTGAACTTTATCAAGTAATGAAGGAGTAAATGCAAAGAGTGAAAAAAGCACACAAGGACAACTCATTCCAAGGCCCGGCTCTGTACAGAGAAAGGCTCAGGACACCTCTTCCTTTGCATAGGTGCTAGGGTGGAACTGTCTTGCTGAGTGGAATGATGGGTAGATTAGGCCAGATGGGGACAGTATTTCACATAAAGCAAAAGAACTCAGAACTGATTTTGTGGGAAATAGCCTTGAACTTGATGGGCAGTGTGGTAAGTTCTGCCTTTGGAAGCTTAATGTGGTGACCAGATGGAAGGCAAGAGGATCTTGATCTAATTGAACTTTTTGATTGTTCAGACATTAGGGACAAGAGAAAGGAGAGCACAGGAAACAGTTTTACTGCTCTGAATGAGGTAAAGGAAACTGGGGTGCAATGTACCGAGGTAGAAAAACACAAAGAGAAGAACAACTTTTCTAAGGAGAAAAGTAAAATAATTTGGATGTATGTCAGACAATGAAGTTCAGAGCCTGAATTTGGGAAAAAGAGAGCAAGGCCTTGAGTGTTGTTCTATTGTCTTTCTAGAATATAATGCTTAAAACTTTAGCTTTACATAAAAAAAATTAGGACATCTTTTTGTTGTAGGAAAGATTTTTTTGTGAGATGTCATGAAAGCCTTGTTTGTATATTGTACACTTAAGATATATTTCAGTGTTTAACAATTAAAGCTTTCTTATAGGAATAAATATATGTGGTTTATGTTGTGATCTTAATGAACACCTCTTATCAGTTTACACTAGACAATTAACAATAACTAACTAACTACATGAAAGAATTTATGTCTACATTATCTACCTATATAAGACAGAAAGCAAATTTAAATGCATAGTGTGTCTTTTTCTTTCCTTTTAAAGTATGTAGGTTAACCTGTAATATTAAAGCACAACCTGAATAGTTTGACTTTGAATTTGACCTACAAGCCAAAAAAAAAAAAATCTAAATGTTTCTCTCATTTAAGGAAATGTGGCTTAAAATAAATCTTAAGAACTGAAGAAAATAAGGGCTTAGATTTTTTGACAATTTACAGTATTTGTCATGTTCCTGTAGCCCAAATTAATTTCTAATGAAAATAATTACAAATTTATTCATTTGAATCATCATTTGTTTAGTATAAAGTTAAGTATTTTGCCTCAACCTAGTTAAAATCCTTATACTAATATAGTGAAGTCAGATGATCAACAGGCTTGCTTCATTTTTATGTTATTAGGAAATGTGATAGGTATGGTGATAGAAGAAGAAAATGTTCAAAGGGAACAAGAGGGTAAGAACTAGTCAAGAAGGAAAAGAAAAAAATTGCTGGTTAATGAAAGGAAGCAATGATTATGCATATAGTGGGTGAGCAGTTGTATGAAGGGCAAAAGAAAGGGAAAATTGAGAATCAAGATGTGTCATGTGCTGGTACAAACCCTTCATGTTGAATGTGATCATAATGTATATATAAAATATACCAATAAAATCAATGAAAAAATATATTTAAAGACTTTTATTAGTATATGTCTCCCATGAAAAAGAAAATTTGTTCTAAAAGAAACATGCCCACTGTTCCACATAAAGTTTGTTGTATAATAGGCAGAAAGTTCCCATAAGTGGAAGGAAATTAAGAATTACTTTTAAAATAAATTATGAATTGATACTAATAATACTATTGACTAGGAAATAAACATTTAGCCAGATACAGTAAGACTGTAATCCCAGCTACTTTGGAGACTAAGGTGGGAGGATTGCAAGTGGCAGGCTAGCCTGAGCAACTTAGCAAGACCATTTTTCAAAATATAACTTTATGTTTTTCCCTTTTTTAAATTAGTATGTGTTTGTGATGCATAATACATACATTCATCATGGGGAATTGGTACGTATACATGTAGCATCTTCATCTTTTATCTTCTTCCCCTCCCTTCTTTCCTGTCTTTCCCAACCTCCAGTTTCCTTCTCATCTTCACTTATTTTGTTAGTGTCTATCCCCTCCACTAAAATGTGAGCTCTGCCAAGGTAGAGATTTTTATCCATTTGCTATATGACTTAAATATCTAACGTGGTGATTACCTATAGTATTTGTAAATATTTGGTAAGCAAACACTTCATTAAATCTTCTCAAATAATTATAATTAAATTAAAATAACTCATATAATATATCAATTATAAAAAACAAGAAAGTATGTATAATTTAAAGATAAAATGATGGGCCAAATTAATTTTGAATGGAAAGATCAGCACTAAAAATCCTTAGAGAACTACAGAGTTCTCATACAGATCATAAGAATGACTATTTTCCTGCTGTGGCTGCTGCTTTTGTTAGAGGTGAGAATCGTGCGTGGGTGTTGGAGATGGATACTCAGCTGTCCCTCCACTCCAGGAGTTGATATATGAGTGTTCATACCCAAGAGTCCCGTTCCCATGCTGCATGCCCAAGGTGACAGATGCTTCTGTGACTCACCAGGTTTGGCTCTCATTCTAGGCTATGACCTGAACATTAGCAGGACTTACTACTGGTGCTGAGAGTAAAGGTGTGGTATGTAATTTGTAGTATGTAGCTCATCGATCCTACCCTATTCTGTGAACATAACAAATGTTTTTAAAGAAGACAAAAAAACTAGGAGCAAAAAAGGAATGGCCCCTGGAGACATTGACAGTACATAGGGAAATTTGTCAGTGAGGCAGCTAGGAGAACAATTCTGAATCATATAATTTCCATGATAAATGATACTGTCCAAAATCAATTTGTAGGTTCCCAAGAGAAAGGAAGCAGGTTGCTAGTTTTTTCCATCTAGTGCAAGTATTAGTATGATTTAAAGAGACTGGATAAAGAAGATGTGGGTTTTTAAAAATAAAATGGAGTATTACTCAGCTGTAAGGAATAAAACACTAGGGTCATTTACACATAAATGGGTGTACCTTGAGGACATAACCGACATAAATAGGAAACAGATGCATAAATACCATATTTTTTCTGTAGTGTCAGAAACTGAAGATATGAATGAGGTCCAGAGTGTATGATAGATACTGTGAAACAGGAAGAGAGTGTTCAAAGGGAAAAGGGAAAGTGGAGTTGGGGAGGTGAAGAGGGGAAAGAAAAAATTTTATGGTAAAAATTTAAAAATGGAATCAAATCCCTGTGTATAGAGGAGATGGAGGTCGTCAGGAGGGCAGAAGAATAGGGAAAATGAGGACAGAGATATGTTGTGTGCAGGTACAAATTTATAATGTTGAACTTGGCCATAATGTACATCTAAAATGTAACAATAATCTCAATAAATGAAAAATAAATAGAGATACCCCAGAGTCTTACATCAGCTTAATTGCTAAGCCTTCAGGCATCTTTAAATGAAAGAAATTAGAAAATCAATATGCACTTAATAAAAAAAATCTTAGATAATTGTTTTTCACTCATTAAATATAATTTATTGTTTCTTAAAAAGAAAAGTTCAAAGAAAAATATCCTTGAACAAATTGTGTCTTGGTTTTTATTAAGTGTTTAGGGATGTAAATACTTATTGCTAAAAAAGGAATTCTACAGGACATTTTTCATGTTTTCTGAAAATTCAAAAATAACTCTAATTGCAGCAGTAAATATGTTCTTAATATTAGGATGTAGAAATATTAGCCCTACTAAATAAATGAATAGCAATTCTAGAATATTGCTATTCCAGTCCCTAGAATATTGTAGCTAGCTAGAATATTGCTAGCTCCTAGGCCAAAAAATGAAAAAGACATAGTAATTCAGCTTGCGTTGTAAACTTACTTTGAACAAAAATTTCTTGTTCTTGATTACTATTGCTTTTTCCTAAGCTGGGTGAAATTGGGTAGCAAATACAAGTACACTGTTACTCAGCCTTTCCTTGATGTAACACGGATGTCCCTTTCACTCCTGCACATTCTGTGAGTTAGAGAGAATGTTTATCACAGGTAGGGTGAGGCTGACATGTACTTCAGGAGTTCCAGCAGCAGCTTGTGTGTATGATTTCATTTCTGATTTTTAATTTTGATTGAAGTGAAAGTGCTAGTTCCATTCATGGTTATACTTTGCTATGTTTCTGCAAAACATTTTGTTATTTAAAAAGAAAACTGCATTGACTGTTGAAGATATCATTCTCCAATGTATATTTCATTGTATGGCTTACAAAAATATCATTCACATTCTATGTTATTGATATATTATCTTGCAGATAACATAGAGTTAGTTATCTTGGAAGCGCTTATACTTTAATCTAATTATGCCATAAACTTCCTGTACTATGTAACTTAGTTGAATACTGTCTTTTGTTTCTTGAAAACCCCTGGAATGTTTTTTTTTTTTTCTATTCATCTCCCATGGGTAGTTCCTAAAAGAACAATAGATCTATTTTGGTTGAATAGATCTATTTTGATTTTAAATTGTTTTTTTAATATATTTTGACCATGAAATATTTATATATATGCACATACGTACATGTTAAAATATACTTGAACATTTTGGAGTAATGAAATGACTACAATTGTATATATTGCATCCTGAATTAAGGAATAGGACATAACAGTTTCTAGAAATCCCCATAAATCTTAATCAGATTCTGCTTCCCTTCCTCATAAGATCAGCCCCGTTTCCGTGCAAAGGCAGGCACAGCCCACAGTTGTGTGGTAATCGTTCTCTTGTTTTCTCTTCAGTTCTACCATCTGAATTGTTAAGGTATGGGTTTAACCATGACCAAAAACTACCCCAAATAACAAGAGCCCCAACAAGCTAAGAATAGGCTGGCATGACTGCTCCTCAACCAGGACACCCCTGACTCTGTTTCTAGACTATTGTCCTCAGCACGGAAACGCTAGGTTCAAGGTGACTCCCTTCAGCTAGCATGACTAGAAAAGGGGTAGAGGATATAGTTCTTAAAATTCATTTTATTACTTTTTGGCCTTAAGACTATTCAGATTCTCTATTCTTCTTTGAATTAGTTGTACATTTCTAGGAGTTTATGCAAAATGTCTGTAGTTATTTATGATATCAAATTATCTGGCTTCAATTTATATCTTTTCATTTCTAATGCTTTTATTTATGCCTTTGAATTATTTATTTTTAAGTACCTCAACTTTTTTTTTAACCATACATTGTTTATTCAGGACATCTATAATGCTTAGATTTTAAAGATTAAGAATATTAACCTTGTGCAAAAACTGCAATATAATATAGTTATCATCGAAAACACTCCTCCAGGTAGGGAGACACCAGCAAGAGGTCTCTCCCCGAGTTTCCCTTCTCTCTCCTTAGGACTGCAGTGTCTAAATGTGGGACCATATCTAGCCCCACAAAGTAGCTTTAACAGAAGTCACTTCCAGAAGACTTCCTAAAAATGAGCCAACAGCACACTCTTGGCGACACTAAGTTTAACAATTCTAAAAAGCCAACAATTCCTATGGAATAACAAAAAGTACTTAAAGGTATTACTTTGGACCTCTACTTTTGCCATATTCTAGCACTTTTAAACATCTAGAATAGTTATGTGTTTGCAATTAGAATTGAGCTTTCCCACTATACATATTGAATAAACCACACACATATGTTTAACAAAGGTGTGATGTGAAAATGTTTCCTGCAGAGGAAATTCTGTCCTAGAATCCTGCTCTTTTTTCACTTATTTTAACCTTAGGACAGAAGAGCTGTCTATTCCATTTAGAGGACAAGTTAACAATTTTACTTCCCAAATGGTGTTTGTTTTGGTACTAGGGATTGAACCCAAACCTTTGCACTGACATACCATATCAAAATTATGGGTTTTTTTTAATATCTCTTAGAAGACAGAATTTTGCTTTGTCCTTGAGTTCCCCAGGCTGGGCTCGAACTTCTGATCCTCCTGTTTCAACTCCTGTTGAGTAGTTTTATGAGTAGTCTTTCCTTTTAATTTTAACCCCGAGCATACTCAACTTGTCATATACTAACTCTACTTTTGTAATACACTGGCAACCTCTTTACCATCTAGAAAGACAATGTGTTGTACATTAGAACTCCTTTTTGTTTGTGATACAACTATACACACAATTAAGTAAATTAAAATGCACAGGCATAAGGTACAATGATCAATTTTGCTTCAGTAAAATCACATTGGTTTAAAGCTCTTAGGACTCCATTTTCCCTTGTCCTCCTTGAACTAGCACAAATGTACCATGTACTGTTCAGAGAAGTGATTTGATCATCCCATTTCCAGAAGACAACCTTTCATTGTGAAGTTTATCAAATGGAAAACTATAAAATATGTTACTTGCAACCTTTGTTTAACATATTTTATGCACTTGTAGACTACTAGAAAGACCAGGTACTTCTAATTTCTAATATGGATGCAAGTCTGTCCACTATAATCATAATGATATTCAATAAACTATGCAATGTAAGCAAGCTTATTTCTGAAAGTGGCTTTTACATCCTAGCATCTTGGCCTAGAACTTTCCATTTCTTCCACCTCCTTCTCTCCTACCTACATCACACAAGATACAGGCACATGTGTCACTTTGGAGCTGTGACATTTTCACTTTCAAATGTTCCTTCCAGAAGATAGCCTTTTTCTATGAATTTTAATATAAAATGTATAACATGTGTTAGTTTATGAACTCTAATTTTATCATAAATTGGCAGACTGTTTAATACCAAGAGACTAGGTATAAAATAAGGACTCACTTGTTTAGGATATACATAAAATATACATCAAAAAATTGAATGAAATTCATATACTGAAATTTTCTAGCCTAGACTTTTTAGAAAAGCTTTATTCTACTTCCTCTACTTTCAAACAATTCAAGGTATCTGGGACTACATTTTCTTATATGGATTTGTCTGCCGTGCATATAACACTGATAAAATTACACATATAGCAATGTGATCATCAGAGGTTTCTTCTAAACAGTTCCCTTTTGGCCTTGAACCAATCTCTCCTCATTTTCTTCTCTCTGCCTGCAACCTAGGGGATGAAGATAGGCACATGTAATGCATGGATTGTTGAGAAATTCATACCCAAAGTTCATTTACAGAGGAAAGTATTCCTGTGAATTTCAATGTGAAGCAGACACAGGTACTAATTTTAATATTGTTGTCATATATTGGCAACCTCTTTAAAATCCAGGAACTGGATATTGCAAAATCTGGGTTCGTGTGCCCATTATATACACTTTGTACTCAGAAAAATAAACCTCCCAAAACACACAGAAAAACTGTGTCCAATACCTTGAGGATATCCTCCTACGTGAAATAAATAGGGCACAGATAGGTGCATATCACATCTTTTCTCCGGTATGAGAAAATAAAGATGTAAATGAGTCCTAGACTTGTATGTTATATATTGTCAAATGGAAAATGCTCAATGTAAAATAGGGTGAAGGGGGAAAAATAATGAGATTATAACAAAAAAGTAAGGAAACAAATTCTATGTGTATGGGGGGGCAGTAGGGTGGGTAGAGCTATGGGAAAAAATGAGAATTAAGTTGTATCTTATACTGGTACAAATCCCCATTATGGAGTGCAATCATGATGTGTATATGTAATGTACCAATAAAGATTTTAAAAAAGAAAAAGAAAAAGAAAAAGAAAAACTGTGTCTAAAAATAAACAAGTACAGGTAGGACTGCATTATATATGTAGTTCAACAATTCCAGTCACAAAACAATATTCCATGCAAACTTTATCAAAAAGATATGTACAAAGTGATACTTTATAACCTCTATATTTAACCTATGTGGAGTTTTTCTAAAAATCTGTCTGATGACTGGATCTTCCCAGGAAAGGTTCACTTTGTCCTTCTACCTTAGTCTTGAACATATCGCATGCTCATAACCACAGTAAAGATTTCAGATTGTCTTCAGATTGTGAGCATCCTGGCCAGAACCATTCCCTTCTCCACCAACCCAATGAGATGCCATGCTCAAATCTCAGGACGCTATTTTTCCTACAAAATTTTGACACAAAATGTATGCAATTTGTTAGTTGATCAGCTCTACTTTTGTCATACTCTGGTGACCTCTTTAACACCTAGGGAAGCCAGATATAAATTAGAACTAATTTGTCCTTTGTACACATACAGCAAAGTAAAAGAACATGCAGACATGAGGAACAATGGTTGTTCCCACCTCACTGTGACTGTGCTGGTCTTTCTGTCTCTCCTGCAGAAGCACTGTGTAAACATAGCAGAAGCACTGTGTAAACAAACCTGTTACTTGAGGGGCTGACAATCCCTGCAGCACTTCCTGTGTGTTCTAACAAAAAGAAATTTGCAAAACACATTCACTTGTTACCTTGTCAAACACATTTAGGTAACTGAGAGCATCCAAAAATATTAGATATTTCACAAACTATTTGGCTTTGTTTATCTATATCTTTATCTGTCAAAATGAGGAATCAAATGTATGTGCAAAACCAAGGATATAAAATGAAAACTGTCTTTTACATGTTATGCACTTGGTCCAGGTCGCTGCTTATTGGTCTGTGCTCACTGTTGGTCAGGGCCCAAGTGGCCAGAGGTCCCAGGCCTCACTGAGCTGCTTGCCTTGCTCTCTGCAGAGACTTACACTTTCTAGTACCAAGCCCAGGCTTTCACTCTGAGCTACATCTTCAGACCCATTTATTTCATTTTATTTACTTTTTGAGAGAGAAAATCTCTCCAAATTGTGAAATTGACCAGGCAGGGCTTGAATCCACAGTCCTCCTATCTCAGCCTCTCATAGTGCTGGGATTATAGGCCTCAGCTACCCCAGTAAGACAGTCTCTTCTCTTTGGGTGCTGTAAAGTGTATATGTGTGTGTGTGCGTGTGTGTGTGTGTGTGTGTGTGTGTGTGTGTGTGTTTGTGTGCGTGCGCGCGCATGTGTGTGCGTGTACACATATGCATGCACGTCAGGGTTGAGGACAGGTAGAGAAAGGTGTGTTGTGGAGTTTCACTTTGATAACAGCTAAGATACAGTCCTCAATCTGTTTATTAGCCTTTTTCAGGAAGTCTGGAGTCTTCTTAGATTTGTTTCTCAGTGTTCAACAGGCTGGTCCTAGTTCTCTTTATACTCTCTTTCTGGGTCTTAAGAACACATACAAAACCTTCTGACCTTTTCTTCTCAGATTATCCACATCTCTGTGCCCTTTCTCTTTGTGTTGCTGGATTTCAGGACAAATAATATCTTAGATTTTTCCTAAGTTCTTTCTGTTTCATTGTTTGATTGAGCCATTGAATTTTTATGTTTTATTGTTCCTTTTATTTGATAATTTAAAAAATATTTTTCTATCTATATTTATAATCTTTTCTCTAAGTTCATTAATCATAAATACCCTTGTTTATATTCTACATCTAATAACTATCATATCTGGTGTCCTTGTTGGTCTTGGGCTCTTTTTGACTTTTTTATTTTCTGATAACTCTCATTTTTGCATATTTTGTGCTTTTAAACACTGAAATGCAAATTTTTCATGAAATTTATTTGGAAATTTCTTAAGTCTTGGATTTCAGGTGCCTGCAAAAATTTTAGTCATATCATTTTTTAACAAGTAATACTAATTTATATCATAAAATACCTATATCTAGAGATTTTCAGGGAATATTTTTCCCTAACTCAGCATTTTCTTGCTCTCTGCTTTCACAAAGGATATCAGCTTTATGAGGTTTTCCTGTAGGATTCCCACCCCCACACAAAGCTGGCCTTGGGCATAATTTTGCATTCCAAATTCTCCTCACAACAAGACAAACTGAAATTCTCAGGTCAAAGCTTGATTTATCTTATGATGTTTGTTCGTATTCGTTTTTTTATTTTTTTTTTTTTTCAGGTTTTTTGAGACAGGTTCTCACTTTGTAGTTCAGGCTGGCCCTGAGCTGAGCCTCAAACTCACATCACAGCAATCCTCCTGCCTCTGCCTCCCAAGTGCTGGGATTACAGGTGTGAGCCACCATGCCCAGCACTGTGGTATGTGGAACTGGTTGCTGCTGGGCGTGAGTCTCCACACCCAGTATTGTATGTGGTTACCGAGGATTGAACCCGGGTCCTTGTGCCTGCAAGACAGGTGCCAGAACCACTGAGCTAAATCCCCAGCCCAATGTTTGTTTGTATTCTATTCGAAGTCAATGCAGATTCCTTACTTTTATATTAGTTTAGTGAAGCTTTTAAAAAATATATTTTAATATTCAAATAGCATTTTATTTTATAAGGAATCTTGTTAAATAATCTTTGATATTACCTATATTATAACAGTTATTTTTAAAGTAAGTTTATTGATACAACTCAGATATACATAATGATCACACTAATCATAGGGAATTTGTACCTGTACATGACATACTTTGATTCTTTTTTTCCCATCCCCTTGCAATCCCTTCAAATCCCTCCCCTCCTTGTTTACAAGGCTTTTCCCCCATTTTATCCTTCTTTACTTAGTTTTTCTGTTCCTTTCCTTCCTCCTCCTTCCCTCCTCCCTAGTTCCTTTTTCCTTTTGTACAATTTCTTCCTATTTCACAACATCTATATATTTTGGACCTTATTTACACTTGCAGTTTCTCACACCAGAGAGACAATGTGATATTTACATATGTGTGTCTGATTCATTTCATTTAAGAGTATAGTCTCAAGGTGCATCCATTTAGGAGAAATGTCTCAAGTTTATCCTTCTGTGTGGCTAATTAGTACTCCAGTGATCAAAGATAAATCAAGCTTTGACCTGAGAATTTCAGTTTATCTTGTTGTGAGGAGAATTTGGAATGCAAGATTATGCCCAAGGCCAGCTTTGTGTGGGGGTGGGAATCCTACAGGAAAACCTCATAAAGCTGATATCCTTTGTGAAAGCAGAGAGCAAGAAAATGCTAAGCTGAGTTAAGAGAAAAATATTCCCTGAAAATCTCTAGATATAGGTATTTTATGATATAAATTAGTGTTACTTGAAATGATATGACTAAAATTTTTACAGGCACCTGAAATCCAAGAAAGACTTAAGAAATTTCCAAATAAATTTCATGGAATATTGGCATCTCAATGTTTAAAAGCACAAAATATGCAAAAATGAGAGTTATCAGAAAATAAAAAAGTCAAAAAGAGCCCAAGACCAAAAAGGACACCAGATATGAATGGATCTTTTTTATCCATGTATAAATTGATGGCATTTAGGCTGTTTCCAAGATTTAGCTATTTTAAACTGTGCCACTACAAACTCTTTTGAGAAGATACATAGGAGAATAGCCAGGTCAGGTAAGACCTTTAATCCTAGTTTTTCGAGGAATCTCCACAGTGAATTCCGTGGTGGTTTCCACCAACAGTGGAAAAGAGTTCCCTTCTCTTTTCAGTCCTACTAGCATTTGCTGTTGGTTGATTTCTTGATAGCATCTGTTCTTTCTGGAGTGAGAGGGAATGTGTATTATTTTAATTTGCATCTCTCCAGTGACCAGTGATGTTGAACATTTCTTCATACATTCATTTGCCATTTGTATTTCTTCATCTGAGAAGTGTATATTCATCTCAGATGCTCATTTTTGGATTGGGTCTTTAAATTTGAGGGGTCTGATTATTTTTCAATCCTTTGTATGTTCTAGATATCAGTATTTTGTCTGAGGAACAAGTCATTAAATTTTTTTCACACTGTGAGTTGTCTTTTCACTGTATGAGTGATCACTATATGAGATCCCAGTTGTTAATTCTTTGTAGTATTTCCCATGTGGTCTCAGTTTTGTTCACGAAGTCTTGTCTGCACCTGTGTTATCAAGGGTTCTCTTTATTCTTTCTTCCAGCAGATTTAGTGTTTCAGTTTTAATATTTAGATCTTTGATCCACTTTGATTTTAATTTAGTGTGTGGTAAGAGACATAGGTCTAGACCTAAAAGTCTAAAAATGTTAAATTTTTAGCATGTGAAAAGTCTGTTTTTCCAACACCATGTATTACAGAAGCTATCATTTCTCCAGCGAATATGATTGGTCCCTTTGTCAAAGATAAGATGACTGAGTTCGGAGTTGTTTCTGCACCTTCTAGTCTGTTCCATTGATCCTCAGGTCTGTTTTTTGCCAGTACTGTGCTGTTTTTGTTACAGTAGCACTATAATATTTCAAGTCAGGGACTGATTACAGTCATTTTTATCACTATAGAAATAATAAGATTTGTTTCAATGGTACATATATATTTTACCTAAGAAATTGCAAACATTTAATATTTAGGGCAATATAATTTTGTAACTAAATTCTAGATTTAATTTAAAGTTTAACACTCCATAAAAAATAGTTTTAATGCACAGTTGTCATGGCCTGGATGCTAAATTTTAAATAGCTTTATGCTCATCCCACTATTACTGTACACTGTTAGTTTATTCACAAGTACTGTACTTCCTTATTAACTAGAGTGGATGTAAATGCTGTCTCAAAAAGTGTTCTTGACCATTTCAGCTTTACTTAGTTGTGCAGTTGTAGTTGTAACATAGTGAGCTCTCCCTGAGTACATCTTCACTAGACCTCCATGAAGAGTTCACATCAGGATATTACCGTTCACTTAAGTAATAGTTTTATTCTGTGATTTCTACAGAAATAGTTTCCTTGGAGATATCATTTAAAACCATATGCTCATTATGGGAAGGCTTGCATAATTAAAGCTAAATAAAATAATTTGTCATCTACTTAGCTGATCACATAGAAACAGTACACAAACAAGAAACAAGGTCCTACTCTCCAGGACTCTGTAGGATGGGGCCTCCTCACCTGGCTCTCCTTATTACTTAATTCACTCATCACCATCTGGCTGTAAAGGCACAAGGCCAATCCATGCCTTGATTATTAAGGTTAACTCGTTTCTGTTTTTTAATATAAAAGATACATATCACATCTTCCATTTAGATTGTCGATTAAACAGGTCCATTTACCACCAGTGTTTTCTGAATTGCCATTAAAACAAGAGCAAATAGAATTTTAAAGTCATGATCATAGTTATAAAAGAAGAGATGACAAAATCATTTTTGGAAACTGTCAAATTAAAGAATGGGTGGAACATACACACTTATCCATGAACAGTGAATCTTAAATCAGTGCCGAGAAAAACCAATAAATAATCTCATTTACATAGAAGCAATACTCAAAGTTTTTTAAATGTTGAAAAGCGGGATGATTAACAACAATAACAAAAATAAACTGCTTATGAGACAGTTAAATCCGGAAATGTTCCCAATACCACACAGACTGAATCGCTCCTCCGCCACCAGGCAGAATTGTAATCTTCACACCTGGTGAATGGACCCTGAGGAGCCGGAACTGCGCGGGCAGGCTCGGGTGCTGCAGGCTGAGAACCCGGCCTTCTACCCCACCGGTCCCAGCGGCCCAAACTGTACTTCTAGTATCAACAGGCAGGAGATCAGACTATTCTTTCCTGCAAATACATTTAGCACATGAAAAACAAGAAAAATACACTGACGTTAGAGAGGTTTTTGTCTTTTTTTTAAGGCCAGATGATTCGGTGAGTTTCATGGCCAAATCAAGTCCCAAAGCACACGGGCAGAGTTTCTAAGCAACTTTCCACTGCCTTAAAGATGAGCAGAGAGCCAGAAATTCCTGAGAATGTGAAAAAAGCCTCAGGCACAGAAGAAGGAACTCCACACAAAGCGGAAGAAAATATCTGCTTGCAGGAGACACAACCCACACAGGAAGGCAGAAACAGGAGCAAAGGAAACATCATTAATATGGTCAGAGTGGTAGACAAAGACTTGCATTCATGAAGTACAAACATTATTGTCTAAAAGAAAAATATGAAAACAATATAAAATACATAATATAAATAAATGTGTAAACATGAAGGTAAAATATACTATAAATATCAAGTTCAGTAGACACAATAGGAAGAAAGAAAATTAACAGACTAATAATAGTTTCAGAAAAGGAATACAAAAAACAGGGGCAAAGAGTCCTTTTTCTTAAAAATAGAATTTCCCTAATAGAATAATATAGTTCTTACAATTAAAGGCTCATTGGATATCTGTACCATTGGTGAGACATATCCACACAAGGCAGGCCTATTTTGAAATTTATAAGATTTCAGAATATGAATAATGAGAGGACTGTAAGAGCTTCCAAAATAAAGGGAGGAACTGAGTCCTTTAAAAATCATAAAAAATATGAAGGCCTGAATACTTCTCCACATCAACATTGAAACTCATACACAATAGGAAAAATGCATTCTAAATTCCAAATAATCTTTATTTCCAACTTCTAATTGGTAGACAGCTAAAATAGCAGTACAACACTCACTTAGGTTTAGTTAGGCTTTGTACTTCTGAGGCAAACATGGCTAGATTTAGGACAGAAAGAGATGTTGCCCAAAGAAATTAATAGAATATTTTATGGAGTTAGGGTATGCTATCACTTGATTTTTCTGAGAGATTTAAACAATTAGGAAATATTTTGGGGTGATTTAGTGGTATGTACTTAACAAAGTAAACACACACACACAGACACGCACACACACACAGCTTACCTGCTACATATATATACATATATATGTATATATATATATGTATATACGTATACACGTGTATATATATACATATATATGTATATATATATACATATATATGTGTATATATATATATATATATATATATATATACATATGTATCTCTTACCTGCTGCAATGAGCTTTAAACATCACATTTAAACACTGTATTCTACTGTAAACAAAATTATGTTTCCAGAACTGTCACGATGCCAGAGACAAAAAGAGTGTGAATATGTTTAGTGAAGGAAGCTATATAAAATACTTATTGCTCATTACCCACTCTAGTATAAGTTTAGTAGCAATGTCTTTAATTGAGAAATCAGGACATGACACCATCGGAACCCTATTAAGGTAAACTCAAATGCCTATCTAATAACTTCTAGAAGATTTTAAACTGGCTACTCTTAGCAGACAAATGGTCAGTAGGAACTAGTATCTTTGCAGTTATCCTTTCATAATTATTTAAATGTAAGTAGGAACCTTGTACTACAATCATTCCAATGAATTATTTCATATAGTCCTGAGAAGAGCTTTGGTTTTGCCAGGGTTGGAGAAGTACAATTTGCCTCTGAGAGCTACAATCGCTGTCACCAGGTGGCAGTAGTGAGTTATATCTGGCCCACAGGATTTCGATTCTCCCTTGTCTGTGCGAGGTCATCAAATTCTGCGTTTGGTTCTGTCCCAGTCAAAAGTTGTTCCGTTACTTCCAAGACGTGGAAGGCATACTCATGAAGTCATAGCTTTCATGTATGTGTGGAAGAAGTTAATGTATGACAAAACAGGAACTGAACGAAACGTAGTTCACAAATGTAGTAAATCAATATGAAATTTAAATAAATATAAAGTCTTCAATGGAGGTTCAAAACTTATAGAGGTAGAAATCCTCCAGAAGGCAAGAAGATCCGGGTGAAAACTACTGGCAGGAAATTCAGATACATGGATTCTGGCTTGAGTTCTGGTGACTAGCTGTGTTACATTTAAGACTTATTAAAAATTTTACCCTTTACCCTTGTTAACAGTTAGGTCTCTCTAAAATATTTTTCTGTTCTATGGGTATGTTTAAAAAAAACTTCTCATGTTTGTAAATATTCAAAATGTCTTAAGTATGTAAATGGTACCCCTAAATTCCATAATCAAGATATGCCCATTAGTAATATTTTGACATATCTGCGCCATTTATGCACAGATTATTTCCAGGAATGCACATGTATATAAATATAATTTTAATTTTACATAATGCTATATATTTATTTCCATAAAAGTCTTCTTATATGTTATGACAAAGCACTTTCCTACTCATACTGCAACACTGTTTGAACACCCCAGAAAAGCAATTTTCCTAAATATTTCATCCCCAGAAGGCCTTAGCATCATTTTTCTAGATGCTTTGCTCCTAGTTTGTTATTTGCTTTGCTGCTTTTTTTTTTGACAGATTTTCGCTATGTAGTTCAGGCTGGCATTGAACTCATAGCAGTCCTCCTGCCTCAGCCTCTGAAGTGCTAGGATTACAAAAGTGCACCACTACCAATGTGCTGCAAATTCTTTTGTCTTTAACAAAGTCTTAGGTTAAAATATACACACATATACACACATACGCACACACACACAGAAAGACAACAGATTCCTTCTCCACTTATGGAACAATGTGATGATTCTGTTGTCCTAGTATTTGCAAATATATGTGTCATAGGACTTAGTTCTACTTCAAAAAATATTGTTCCATCTCTTAGGCTGGTGTCAAATACCTGGCCTCAGGCTGAAACCAATATCTAGGCAGAAGACTAAAAATTAATTTTCTATGAAACTTCACCTCTTTCTTTTGTCATTTCTGTATCACTAGTTGGCTCCATTAGTGGCTCCCAGGTTTGCCTGAGAGCTGTACTTTTGTCTCAGCATCTCTACCATCATTCTTGATCTTATTTTGTTTCCTGCTCAGTTTAGCAGCCATACGCCCTCAGACAATATAATAGCAAATATGAATGCACGAGGCTCATGTTAACTAGATAATAAATCATGTCGCTCTCACCCTACCTTGAAAACACCTCCACTTAACCTTGAATTAGTGTTATGATCCATCAGCGTTAGCTGTTACTATGAACTTCAAAATTTGTCTAAAATATACACTTCATGCACATTTATGTATGATAATATTAGTGTATGTTTTAAAGCTCTTCACATTGAAAAAACAATAACTTTATAACAATCACATATTTTCTTCTTTGGCTTTTTAATTTTATGTCTACCAACACCCCTTGATCATTATGTTACAGATACACAAGTGTTCAGTGCTATGCTTTTATATGAAATCCTTTTTTAAATATTTTTGTAAGTTTTAGTGTCAATAAGAAATTATATTCACATATTTTAAATATCTGTCCTTATCAATTTAATCATATCTACATTATTCCTCACTTTTTGGTTTGCATTTGATGTCTTCCCTACAGTGAAAATTTTAATATGTCAGCCCAAAATTTCAGTTGTCACTTTGTATCACATATAAGAAATATTAAACTTATTTAACCATGTTATTTGGATAGGAATTTTGTAAGTTTTCCATTTTTAGTCATAAAGAAACTATACATCATTTCCATGTAATAATATAAAACACATGAAATATCTATGAATTTAGTTCTTTTGGGTGAGGAGGAGATACTTGTGAAGATGACTTTCAAGTTAAGTAAAAGGTAAAAACTAAATTATAATGAAAAGCATATGAACCTGCCATGCTAAGTGCCATTTCCACATTTGTGATGACTTTTAGGAAGTAGGAGTTTTTCTTTATCATGAGTTCACCAAAATATCCTGATTGTTCCAAGACCACAGACAGCAAGCCTCTCCGAGCTGAGCACAGAAAATCATCCACAAGAAAAAGGAAACTCAGTACAGTGCTGTTGCACGTGTAACCTTAAGGTGGCCACCATGGAGAATGCTATTAAGTGTCCTGAAAAAATCAAAACACAGCTACCATACAATTCAGCAATACCACTCTGAGTATAGATGCAAAAGAAATGAAATTAGTTTTGCAAAGAAATATCTGCACCTCCCTGTTCACAGAGCACTCTTCACAATGGTCAACATCCAAGAGACAACTTGTCTACCTGTGCATGAGTGGATGAAGAAAATTAGCTGTGTGAGCTAATGTAACAACCTGTTTATTAGTCCTCTTCCTGAGATTTTTGTCATTCAAACTTGTTCTGCAAACTTTTAAAAACATTCCAATGTATTTAGAATACACATGAACACAGAAAGATAGTGAAAGTTCATATATTTCTTAAGTACATTTGGGTTTACTTTTAAGACTGCAGTGTGCAGGATAGGTCTGAAATAAGCAAGACGTTAGAGAGCTAGGTTTGACAAAAGAAGTCCAGGGTTTGGTTTGGAACACCTTTGTGTTGAAGTTTTAGTTAAGATAGTTGGATATATGGATCCAGGAGAAGGAAACTGAGTGGTAGAAACAAATTATGTAGTTTGGTGTGTCGACTAAATCTATGAAAAAATGAGCTTTTAAGGAGAGATACTTGAGTAAGAAGACACAAGTGCCTAAAACACTTTCAAACAAAAGTCAGTTTTAAGGAAGAATAAAGAAAAAGAAACTGACAAAGAAGACAGAAGAATAACCACAGATACAGGCCTGGAAGGGAGTCTGGTGAGGGGTCCTCCTGGGGCTGCCCTCTGACTATATACTCTGACACAAAGAGAAAAATCAAGCTTTCTAATGGTTCCTCTTAGAAGAGCATTAATCCCTTCAGAACAGGGTGCCATCCTCACGGTCTCACCTGACCTTACTGACCCTCCAGATGCCTCATGTACGAAAATCAACAAAGAAAAGGAATCAGAGGGGGGATTGCCCATCCCCACCCCATAAGAAATGTTCTCACTTCTCTTTATGACCAAAACAGAGCTGTTCTCATGGTGCGCTTTCTTTTCTAACAGAACTCCACCACAGGGAAAAAGTACCGATCTAAGAAGGACCACATGATGTGCAAACTCATGTGTCTGTGCATTGCTTACTCTTCCACCATCGGCGGCCTGACCACCATCACCGGCACCTCCACCAACCTGATCTTCACTGAGCACTTCAATACGTAAGTGTGCTCACTGACTCATGCACATCAACAGCTCTTACCATAGGAAAATGACTCTTCTCTGATTCGGGATGAGGGCAGAGAGGCTCTGCTTGCTTAATTCAACTTTGCCTCCTGCAGCACATCTGTAAGTCTGAAGATTTTTCTTCTGAGCAGTGATAAGCATGCAGGACCCACTGAATAAACACATGCCTGTTGATTCCACAGGCTGGCTGGGGTGAAAACTTGCCTGGCTGACCACTCTCATTACAAGAGCAATACAATTTTCAATGCAAATAATTCTCTAAATAGTACTTGGCTGGAGTGAAAGGGGATTATTTGCATGGAGCAATTTATGTAAGACTTAAGAAAGTGGCATTTGAACTTACATGATGAAGGTAGAGCAGAGGTGCTAATTATGAGATTCGATTTTGGAATTCAAAAAAACTGAAGGGTTGAGCAGTTGCAAGAAATGGCAGTAATAAAGCATTCTACCGACATATGTGACTCTAAATATAAGTTTGAAACTGTGATGCCAATATATTACAAAAAAAGAGAGAAATCCGTGGATTCAGGAATCATAGCACTTTGGTTAAAAATGCCACAATTTATACTGTTTGAACCAGAAAAAGTACATTGTTCTTGCAAGATTTCATTTTTCCTATCTAAAATCATCATGATTTGTAGGGTGATGACAAATAAATGTGTACATAATTTTAAAATACTTTTCATGATAAAAGAGTTACTCAAAGATTTCTTTAGAAGTGCACAATTTTTTGAGAGCTCAGATGGATACCACAGCCAGAATATACTTCAAGCAGTAACAGAACATAAAATTATCTGTGTCAAGGAGGTAAAAAATGTCAAGAAAGCCTGGGAGCAGGAGTTTGTCTTCTTTATAAAAAATTAGGGTTCAGAAGGAGGAACACTACACTCTGGGAAGCAGGTTCACAGGCTGTATGAGCCTCCTGAAATTATTTACAAAATATTGTTCATGTATCATCTCCATAAGGAAATTTAAGCCTTAAAGAACATAAATCCACAATTTGAAAAGAATGGGAACTCATGTACAAAGAACACTGATGTGGAAGTTTAGGGTCAGCATCATTCCATCTCTATTCACTGTTTCAGTGTTTATGTATATTTTATGTCCTTTTTAAAGACATCTTGTTTGTGAGCAGCAGTCTTCTAGAACAGATAGGATCAGAGAAGATATTTTCAGTGTCTTTGGTATTCTAAAATAAGAAATACCCTGACCCCTTTCTGAAAGCTAGATTTGTATCCTTGATCATAAGTTTCTCATTAAAAGATTCCATATCTCTTTTTTTTTTTTTTGAGACAGAGTCTTGCTCTGTAGTTCAGGCTGGCCCTGAGCTCAGCCTCAAACTCACATCACAGCAATCCTCCTGCCTCTGCCTCCCAAGTGCTAAGATTACAAGCATGAGCCACCATGCCCAGAACTGTGGTATATGATAATGATTGCTTGTGGGCATGAGTCTCCACACCCAGTATTGTTGTATATGGTTATGCGGATTGAACCCTGGCCCTTGCGTTTGCAAGACAGGTGCTGGAGCCACTGAGCTAAATCCCTAGCCCAAGATTCCATGTCTTAATCTTCTTTACTTAACATTTAAAGCAAATGGTTATTGTTTTATTCTTGTCAGAGAAACGCTAGTGTAAGTTATTCCCAGTGAAATGACTTAATACAAATGAAATCATCCAAACTGACTTTGTCTTTGGGCTTTGTCTTCCTGTGAGTGTATCAACCAATTTTTCTTTTAATTTGTTTTCTTTAGATTTTGAATGTATTAATCCACATATAATGACAGATTGAGAGTACTGGAGGACTTGAGATAATGAAGCAAATCTCATAGAAGTAGGAAAAACCTCAAAAAATCCCCCTTGGTAGAAAATATTAGTATAGAGGGAGAAATAATTTTAAGAAAAAAGTATAATAGATATTAAATAATGCTTAATAAACTTTTTCCTAAATGTTGACCAAGCAAAATGCATTGACATCCCAGCACAACAATAGAATAATTTCCACTCAATTTAATTGGAAAAATCTTACAGGTTATCCTCAAAAATGGCATTCTTTGTTCAGATGTTTGAATTGGGAGACATTTCTCTTTATATACAAATTCACTATAGTAATGCCCCTTTTGCTCTTGATGTTGCTTGCTATATTTTTGAGTAAAACACATGTATATCTGGTACAACTTCATTTTTGGATCTTTCTCAGCTCCAAATGAATGGTGTGAAAGACTTCTAACCACCGACATTTAAAGGAAGGTTCCATCTTACATATGTACGATTGGCAGAAAAGATTAGATGACATATTTTGAAATGTTGTCAAGATATCTACGTGTGTGATGATCAACCATCTATCCATATTTTCTTCAGTCAGTCAGATCAATAGTTTTTTATGCTTATATGAGAATAACTCTCTCTATGTATCTTTTGTTATTCTTTTTACACAAATAAAATAGGCACAACAACTCCAAAAGATGCTAAAATATATTCTATGTGAATAAAAACAGGCTTTAAATTATAAACTCAGTCAGTCAAAAAAATAAGAAGACTAGTAGTGTGCAATCCACTGTTTTGAATTCTTCTGGAAAATGTAAAAAATAAAACCTATCATGAAGATTTCAAGTTCTCTAAAAATTACTTATATGGAAATCAATAAAGTTTTAAAAGCTTTTTGCATAGAGTTGAAAGTAATGTGGCACCATTGAGCCCTTGTCAAAGTTTATGTACATTGTGGTGACTAGACATCCTATCATCCTTGCTGTACAAGCGTAATACTCTGTAGTGGTGATTAAAGGCATAAGCACTGGAGTTAAAATGTTTGATTTCAAGTCTCAGTTCTTCCATTTATTAGCTAAATAATTGGACACATTACTTAAGCTCTCTAAACTCATTACCTTTCCAGAAGCATAAGAAAAATAGTATCAACTCTATCTTAGAGAGCAATTTTGGATTTTACAGAAAATAAACAACACTCAGAATGGCACTGGTATGAAATGTGTGCACATTCTCAGCGAATGTCGGTTATTATTGTTACTAAAACTGAGAAGAGCTGAGGAGAAGTTTAGCAGTTTCAGAACCAAATGAAGGTCAGACTCCAAAAGCTGTTTCTTTAAAAAAGTTAACTCTAGAAGCAGAACTAAAAGTGTGTCCTGAAGAAGATAGTAGCTCCTTATAATAGCCTTGATCCCTAGAGAGAATATGTCCACATGATTTGAAATGATATTAGAAGAAGTAAAAACAAATTCATGAAGAAAAGTAGTATATATAAGTCATAAAATAAAAACACTAGAAGTCTAAGGTAGGTTTTTAAGGAAGAGATGTGGAGTGGTATTCATGCTCTGTAGTTTAAAGCAGCAGTTGGCATATGGATGGGCATCCTCAGTCCTGAGAGGGAAACCAACGAGGAGTCTGTCACCAAAACTCCGACACATGGTGAGAAGCTAGTGTGAGAGTCAGGTGCTGCTTAATCAGAAGACTGTCAGTGATTACGAGTAAGTCAGGAGGGTTAGGGCAGACCTGGGAATGTTTGTCTGGGTCATGGCTGCACAGCGACACTGTGAGCTTGTGGAGAGGTCATGGGAAGATGCAGGTTCACTGGAGAAATTCACAAACTGGTTTTGAACTGATTGGTGTGACCTACTGAGATCTTCTGCATGGGAAGCCTGTAGCAAGTCTTTGAAAATGCACTATTTGAGTTAGTTATAAATTGGAGAGGGTGTTTCTATAAAAGCAACCTTAAATTCTTAGTGAAAATGGCCATGTAGAGGGAGAATGTTATAAGAATCCAGCCACAAATAGATTCTTAGGAAATGTGGACAAGAAGGATGTGATGTTTTGAAAGCCAAGAGAAAAGCCATATTTTCAAAATGTTGGATGAATCAGGAGCACATGGGGGTAGAAGAGAGTCAAGTGGGATGAGGGCTGAGGAAGGGTCTTCTATGCTCCGTGCTGTCCTAGGAGAGGGCAGATTCGTGAGATTTGGGCAGGGAGCAGCAGTCAGACTTAGCAGGACAAAGGAAGAAGATGAGGTGTGCTGAGCAACAGAATGAGTTTAAGTGATTTTTTCAAGTCTGACAAAAAAAAAAAAAAAAGAGGAAAAAAACAAGCAGGGTTTGACCTGACTGAGGTAAGTGGTCTTTTATGATATAGATGAGATGCCAGTTTACTTTTACTTCAAGGAGATGAAATGGTTGAAAGAGAGATACATGAAGTTTTGATCAAGAAAAGAGAAGAGAATGTATTGATCAGAATAAAGTCAACAATGAATAGAGGGGAATTTGAAGCAAGGGTAGAAATGTTAGTCTTGATAAAGAAAGAAAAGACTTAGCATCATGTACAGCTTGCAAATGGAATTTCAGAGTTATATGGACAAATCTCAGCTAATGACTAACCTCCATAATAAATATGAAATGTCTCATTTTCTTTTAAGTGACATATTTGTAGCATCATGTGATGATTCCTATATATTTATATATCATCTGATATTCAAGTCAGGGTAATGTATGTTTCCTCAAAAATGTATTATTTCTTAGTGGCAGAAACACTCAAAGTCCTTTCTTTTATCTTTTTAAAAATATGTGGTACATTCTTGTTACCTATGCTCATTCTTAATCTCAGAATGGCACCTATGCCATCTAAATTCTACCCTCCCTTATGATTATTTCACCAGTAGCCTTGTCAAATCCTCAAAATGGAGGTATTCAGGAGATATCCTTTATTTTCCCATCTTTCAACACAATCTTAAAGATTTGCTTTGTTTCTGTAAAATGTCCTATTAGGAAACTGCTACTGCTCAATCCCCTCCACCCTGCCTTTGTTCTGTTCCTGCTCCTCTAACAGGATCGCCTATCCACTCACTTATTGCCTCCTTTCTATATACTCTTTTTTAGTGAGGGCCACCATAGAATTAACTTATTACTTCTTATTCTTCAAAGACCGTCTTCCTCCATCAGCATCTTTCTGTACTTGAATAGCTACCATACCAACTGAAACTCTGCTGTTATCCCTTGGCCGCTCTTCCCAAGTCTTCTCATCCTAACCCTAACTTCAAAAAACTTGTCTTATCCACATACAGACACAACTAGCACTAATGGTGATCTCAAATTTATGAAGAAGGAATCAGCTTCTTCCTTTCTTTTAAAGTTCACAAAAGATTGAGTAGGTGATCAGTAAGTACTGGTTGAGATGAACTGGTAAGATGTATATGAAATGCATGAAGTGCTGATTAGGAGAATTATCTAAATAATTGAATAACATTTTATATCAAAATGAATGAAATGTATTACAGGAAAAGTTAATACTTTTGTGGTAAAGACATTTGAGTCATTGTTATCATTTAGCAACAAAGCAGTCGGTAGTTAACTGGTCACAAGTGATCTACTTCTGAAGAGTGGAAGTTTATCCTCAAGTGAAACTTCACAACTTCCTGATTATCACAGTATATTAGTTTATAGCTATCAGCTGTGAAATCATGTGAATTAAAAAATAGCTTGGGAAAAAGAGATGCAGTATCAGTGATTACTGCAGTGAGTGTTAGCAGCTGTATGATGAAGTAGAGTGGTCCCTCCATCTGCAGAGATGTGTTCTGAGACTTCCATGGTGCTTCCAACCTCCTCTAATACTGAGCCATACAGTAGTTGCCTTCTTCCCATGTTTCCATGTCTTCCACAAAGTTTAATGTGTAAATGAGACATATTGAGAGACTAATAACAGTAAATAATTAAAATGATTGTAATAATATATTCTAATAAAGTTATAAGAATATGGCTCATCTCTGACTTGAAACTACCACTATCCCTCAATAGATGAATGAATTAAAAGTGTGACATTTTTATACCATTAAGAACTATTCCGCCACAAGGCAGGATTAACTTGAGGCATCTTTGGGTAAATGAACATACCTCAAGATTATAATGTTAATTTAAGTCAGACACACAAGCTTAATGTCACATGGTTTCTCTTGTATGAAAAACCCAAAATATAAGTAAAAAGCAAAATGTAAGCCACTCCAGTCTTAACATCCAGATAATAGGAAGCAGGGGGGTCTCTTTCAAATGAGAAGGAGAACAAGAGAAGGAGAGGAGGTGTGAAAGGAGGGAAAACGTTTAAAAGGCGAAGTCAAAGAAAAAACTGAAACAGTTTTTTTTTTTTTAATGGGAAGGGGATCAAGAGTTGGAGGGAGCAATGATGGGTAGGAGTGAATGGGAGCAAAGAATCAAAATGTGTTGTGCACATGTATAAACTCTACAGTAAATGTAGCCATTATGTACTGCAAAGCACTCATGTTAAGAAAAAATATTAATATCTTCAGATCATGGTTGATGGCAGGCTGTGGACAAGAGGGAGGTTACCAAAGACTGGTAAAATAAATGTGCTTATATTTTTCATTAATTCAATACTCACTTGCTACCCTCTCACTTTCACTAAATGAAATTGGAGTGGACTAATCTTTAATAATAAGCACCTTCAACTGTTACCATGGTGATTGTCCTCTTCATTAACAAGTAATACATATTTCTCAGAAATTATTTCTCTGTCAGATCATATAGAAGGAATGTGTACACTACAAAGTTTGAACTCAGATCTTGATTCAGAATTTTTTTTTTTTTGAGACAGGGTCTTACTTTGTAATATGTGGTTATCAAGTGTTGTGCTTACAAGTGTGAGCCACCACACCTGACATTGTGGTGTATGGCACTGATTGCTGGTGGGCGTGAGTCACCACAACCAGCATTGTGGTATGTAATTACCAGGAATCACACTCAGGACCTTGTACTTTCTAGGCAAGCACCAGAACCACCGAACTAAATCTCAGGCCCTTGATTTAGATTTTTTTTTTTTTTTTAGGTTTTTTGAGACAGGGTCTCACTTTGCGGTTCAGGCTGGCCCTGAGCTCAGCCTCCAACTCACATCACAATCCTCCTGCCTCTGCCTCCCGAGTGCTGGGATTACAGGCGTGAGCCACCACGCCCGGCACTGTGGTATGTGGTACTGGTTGCTGCTGGGTGTGGGTCTCCACACCCAGTATTGTTATGTGGTTACCAGGGAATCGAACCCGGGCCCTTGTGCTTGC
>PVIR01008578.1:0-56298 GCA_004026965.1 Petromus typicus
GCCTGTGGTGCATAGTGCTGGCAGGGGATGGTGGCATGGTGAAGTGCCATTTAGCAGATGATGGCCCCATTCCAGGAAGGAGGATGAGCTCCACCCAGCTAGGGAAATCCAAGATTGGTGATTCTTGTTGTACAGGTAGAAGGACAACAGCGAGGAAGTGAGTCCGCAGAGCGCTGCAGTGGGAAGACTCTAGTTCCAGCGAGGGGCTGGGTCCTCCCCAGTCTGAGAGTGCTGCAGCATCAGGCAAACTGCCAGTCAGAGGAGTCAGCACAGAGCAAAGGGAACAACTTACTGATGTGGACTTGGACTACAGCAATAGTAGGAATCGAAGTAAGTGAGGCTGTATGCTTCTTGTCGACTCCAAAATCTGTCTGCCCATCTGTCCCCCTGTTCATCCATCCATGTGATAAGCACTGACCAGTGCCCTGAGCCCCAGACTGTCTTGCAGAATGGGAATAACAAGATGAAGTAAGGCCATTAGCTCTTCCCAATTGCTGCTGTTCTTCCACTCTCAGAACAGTTTAGGTGTTTCATCATTTCTAGTTAGTTTTTTTGCAATTAGAAAGGTTAGACTTGTATCCTGTAGAAAAATAAAACATCACAATCAGTTAGTTATTCCCAGATGACCAAATGTTTCCTTACGGAGGCATGTTGAAAATAAGTGTGTGAAACCCACGTATAGATGTGCAGGGTGCCACGATGCATGCTACAGCGGCCGGGTGGATGAGACTGTTATAGGTCCACAGGACACACACATTCAACATGTGATCTGAAGTCTTCACATGAAAATGTCCTTGAAAGTTTGATGCTGCACTGAGGAATGTGTCCAATCTATTTATCTCTTTCAGGGAAGCTTCCTGTGAAGGCAGGATATGGGCACTTGTCCTTCTCCTTTGCAGGCGCTGGCTTTGTTGATACACATCTCATTATGCAGCAGTTCTCAGTATTACCATCTCATTCTTTACTGAGGACACAGGGCTGCCATGGTGATGCTGGTCAAAACCTGAACAGAGACCAACACAAATCTTTCCCACGTTAGAGTGAGTTTAACAAAAAAAAACTGCAAGAGGAGTCATAAACTTTTTTCCTATCTTTTCTATTGTTATTTTCTTCAACGAAGTGTTCTTCGAGTAATAGAATTTAGTACATAGAAGCAAATGGAGTGATTGTAAAGTAATGATTGTAAACTAATTTCAAATGATGTAGACTAATTGTAGTTAGTCTATTTTTTTTCACGAATTTATTCTTGAAGGTCCCAGGTTAGCACATCTTTGGCCCTGTCTCTTAATGAGGTGGCAGCCTTGTTTGCTCTTTTCTGTTGCTTGGTCCTAGACCATATTCCAAGATTTGAAAATGTGAAAAAAATAGACTAACTACAATTAGTCTACATCATTAGAAACAAAATGGCAGGTCAGGAGGTGCTGCCTCAGAAACAAAATGGCTGGCCGGCAGCTGCTGCCTCAGAAACAAAATGGCGGGCCGGCAGGTGCTGCCTCAGAAACAAAATGGGGGGCCAGGAGGCCCTTCCCCAGAAAAAGTTTAGTGGGCCATTTTCAAAACAAGTAAGCAAACAGACAGTGCAGTTCTAAACCAAACGAGCTTCCCTGTTCACTCCGCATGAGTTGCTGAAGGCAGATACTTGTGAAAGGCTGATTATGCCTTTTCTTCTCCCCACTTCAGGGTAGGCCTGTTCTGAATATTCTCAGAGCCATGAAAACATGCAGAAACAAAGACAGATATCGGTCCTTACCTCCTTTTGCTTCCAGACCAAGCCAGACCAGATGCAGAGTAATACAGATAGACAAAGACAGATGCAGACTAATATAAGGACCAAATTTCGCAGGCACAAGCATCTTCACTCCCTTCTTGCATTGGAAGAGCCTGTGATGGGCAGCAGATGTTGTCCCCAGTCCTCTGACTAGGCTCACAGGAGACTCTGAGGGTGCACCATCTCTTTAGGGGGGGAGGAGGACACCTGCATCTTAAACAGTTACATTTGCAGTTAGGATGCTTGAAAAGGTATGCGGCATTAGCAGTTATGTTTGCAGTGCAGAGGGCTTTAACAAAACATTTTATGATTCTTGGCAAAAACATACAGGCATGCAATGTGTGTGTGTGTGTGTGTGTGTGTGTGTGTGTGTGTGTGTGTATGTGTGTGTGCACACGCGCGCGCGCGCACACACACACACACACACACACACACACACATATGCACAGAGGTTGGGAACAAAGGCCTGAAGCCTGTTCTTCTGTGCACCATTTCCTTGTCAATGGGGTGATAGATGGCGTTTGCCAGGTACATGCTTAGGCCCTTGCGATATGCTCTGTTTATGTCCAGGCTTTTGTTGGGAGACTAGGCAGCAGCAAATGCATGAGTAGCTGGGAAACTGGCCACATCCTGCAGAAGAGTGGTACCAGTTTATTATGCTCAGGTTAAATTGGATCTGTAAATTCAGTTCCCCTGGAGTTGCTCCTTTTAGCATCCTCTAAGCCACCCCATTAACCCCCCTTCCACTGTCCTCAGGTTCGTCTCTTTCTCCCTCCCTCCTCTCTCATGTTCCCACTGCTGTGTTTCCCACGCTCCCCCCGAGCATCAGATACTTGAGAGATCACAGGGTGAGTAAGACCCGGTCCCGTCCCCTGAGCAGCACTGCCCGGGACTCAGGAGAGCCGCCTCCCGGGATCCAGATGACTGTGGATGCGTCTCTCTGCTTCTTGGCCCTCGGGCTTCTTCTCATTAGAAACCTAGGAATTTGAGATCTTTTTAAAGTTTTTCTAGCTCCAAAGCTTATTAACCTTGAAATACTAATGCTTTGTATGAGGTCTAGGCATAAAGTTTTGATCAGAACTTTTTGATTCTACCTAAAATGAATCAGGCAGCTTTTATTCCGATCTCTGTTTTCAGAAGACTAAAGTTTCAGGCAGCTCAGACAGCTAGCAGGTGGAAGAATCAGAATTTGAACCCTGTGATGTAACTCCATATAGGGTCATATATTGCTCCCTTTTTAAGCCAATGCATTTGTTTTTACTGCAGGCATGCCTTACCTACCCTAAAAGAAGTGCAACAGATGGAGGAGCTTGGGTGGCAGAATTGTCTGTGCACAAATTATAGTTTCATCTCTTTCTAAATGACATATTTGCACAAATTGCTTAATGCTTCAGTGCTGTGTTATCAGTGTACTAGCCAGCTAACAATAAACTTTGGACTGACAGTCATTGCCACACTAAACTTTGTTTTGCAAGTTATAGCTATTAATTCTCCAATGCCCAGAGTATCTCCACCTTCTCTGGTCCATGTCATTTCTTCAAGCTAAGTATTATTTTTCTACTAAGGTCTTATTAATGGTAAAATATTGGTATAGATTGTTGTATGCCAGGCAAGTTGTAAAAAAGTAATCTATGCCAATAGGTTCTGTAGTTATTGACAAAAGAATGATGAAGTGTGCATACTATATATGTATAACACTTTCCCCCATTTTATTTATGAGAAAGTGGGGCTTTGAGACATGGTCAAAAGGATATAATTTATAATTGGTGGAGAATGAATCGATCCATGTTTTTCTAGTTCTAGAGTTCCACTCACACCTACTCTGATTCCCTATGTCAGATGTAAATATCTGGATAGTTAAGATAGGGTTATATAAGCACAGACTACTCGGTTCTCCTATCATTTGCTCTACAAGAAGAACCATGGTAGCATGAAGGATACAGCATACAGGAAATGTGGTCAGTTAAAGAAAGAGTAAAGGCTCTAAGAGCCAGCCTTGTTGGTTTGTAAGATTCATTTTTCTTTGTTACTATAGTTTATCCTGGCATTTCTGCTGGGAGACATGGGAGCCCTGAGTCCAGTTCCATTTAGAGGCTCAAGGCTGGAAAAGCAGCCTTTGCACCTTGTCTTGAAGCAGCAGAACGCCAGCTACTTTGTGCAGCTCAGGTGTTGCAGCTCAGAGCTCAGTGCAGCCAGTCCAGGAGAACAGAAGATGCGCTCAGCAGTTTTGGAGGCAACGTGTGCAGCTTTATCTCTCCACAAAGAGGCCGATTATGCCCTTGTTACAGAATGTTCCTGAAGTTAGGGTTGTGTCAGGAGCAATCCTATTTAGGAAAATTAATTGAACAAAAAAAGAAAAAGAAAGAAAATTAATTAAACATTTAGGACTCTGACTGGACAGAGCTTTCCTGCCTGCAGACCAGCCAGCTACGGACTTGAGAAGTTGACTCTTTAGGGAACAACAAAGACCCCAATGGTCCCACATGCTGTGATGCTCCAGGGTGAAACTACACCAGCATCTTTATCTGCATAATTCCTCAAAAACTATTGCCAACATCTGCCCTACTCTCCTGGTCTTTGGTTATTCAAGATATTCATAATAAAAGGCTTGGCAAGCTCAGCTCTGCTGTTTTTGCTGCTCAGAGTAGAATGGATCAGGCCCAAGCTCTTCTTCTTGAAGTCTCATTTCTGCGTATTTATTAATTATTTCACCTTGTGATATGGGACTCACAGGAAGTAATTAACTGAAAAGGTTCTAGTTACATTCCCTTCCCCCATTCCTTACAGGGGCGGAGTTATACTTGGTATCATTTCATTGGTGAGGCTCAGCAATTCTATTGATTATAAGTCTCAGTGGCTATTAGAGTATACAGACTACAAGCTCTATTGGTTAGAACAGTGCACAGATTTCCACCTATGCAGAAGAAGCAAGTGTAACAATCCTCTTTAACAACAAACGAGCTTCTAAGCCTGAGGGAGCCAAGTGTTCTGAGGCTCCAAACCTCAGTCATAACAAAAGCTGCAGTATAATAAAGTTTGCAAAGTTAAACAGTGGGGCATGTGGGTAGAGAGACTACTTCAGAGCTTTCCAAGAGGCAAGTTTGAGCTTTACCTGCATGGAAGGTTTATAAATGTGGTTTTCTCCTTCACTCTGAAGAACACATTCTCTTCATGACACCAAAAATATTTTCACCTTTCATGTAGGCTGTACTGCTTTCTTGATCATGAAATCACTGTGCATTTTATGTGGTCATTTTGGATGGTAGTCAACCTGGAGTTTCCTGGCTCCTTTTTTTTCTTGAGCTCTACTTTTTTTGCCTTGTTTTTTTCATGTTGATCGACAAGGGAGAAGTCAGAGGGTTTCTCCATATTATGGTTTTATATCTGTTTGGAGAAAACAATTACAGATCATATTCTGTCTTTTATCTTGACTGCTCTCTGTTAACAAGCTTCTTTCATTGACTCTGCAGATTTTAAGTCGATCTTCATTCTTCTTAAGAGAATTATTCTAATAACCCAGACAGTACCTTGTTTTGTGGACCCACAGGTCCCTGAGTTCTCTTTTGCAGCATTTTCTTTCTCAACCGTTCTCTGGTGATGTGTTAAATCACATTTCCCACAAGGTACAGGCTGTACTAAGGATGATATAAGCTGTACTAAGGGCGGGATATGTTTTGAGTAGTTCACATCTGCATGGCAGCATTCCACTTAGGAACTTTTACGATGCATCTCCGGGGTACAAGCTACTCTACTTGTGAGCAAGATACATTCAGCACATCACCTTATGAATCTTAAAGTTTAGTGGAATTTTTATGCTCTTGCTCAGTTTTTATCTCTTCAACTTGATTGTCAGTAAAAGAATCTGCTCCGTGATTCCTCTGAATGGTACTTTTCTAAGTATAAATCTTTTTTTTTTTCTTCTGAGAAATAGTTCAGATACGTGTTCACTGGCTTGATAGTTTCTGAAATGCATATGCCTTCATTGTACATATTTAAAACACTGAGGTTGGGTTGTTGGACTGAAGGTTCTACAGATTACTCATTACAACCACTACATCAGGTTGATTAACACGCTTCGTTCACTCGTCTTTTCAGCTCCTCATTCCCCTCACAGTTCTAATTCTTCTTGTTTTAGCCTTTTGGATAATGACACTTCAATATAGATGTGGATTTGGGGTCAGAGTACCTTAGGTTTTGCAGTACCCAAGCCAGATACTGGTTGTGTGATCTTGGACTAACCGGTAAAATGCCATAATTCATAGCTTTTTGAGAAATTTAGGTTCTATTTCAGAGGTTTGCTTTAGGAAGAGAGTTAGATGAGAAGTAGTAGTAATTGTTATAGTACTAATGGTTTTAGTGATACCATTACCATTGCCAGAAGCAACATCTAAGAGGTCTGTGATGATTATTTTGAACCAAGAACTGTTCTGAGAACTTTGTATATAACTCCTTTAATTCTACCTATGATAAATACTTGTATTATCCTTATTTTAAAAATCAACATGGGAGGTCCACAGAGGTTAACAAACAAGTGATTTATGTCTTCATCGGTAAGTAAAGACCCAGGTATAAAACTATAGCATTTGAATCTGTATTCTGTGCTCTCAGTCATCTGGCTGTAGCTGCCTCACATACAGAACACTCCCCAGGAGCCTCCTACAGTGTGTCTTTATCAACATAACACAGATTTGTGACAAATGTGAGTTGGTTTGTCTCACTTTTCCAGGGGGATTTCTACAGAAAAGAGAATTATAAAACAGTACTTATCCATCCTCTTGTTCACATGAGCCCTGTGTTGTAAGTGGTCAGGTTGACAAACTCAAAGGAATGGCTAGGTGAAGAATGGAGGTGAGAATCTAATGAAGGGAAATGTACTTCTGATGTGAAAAATGTCTGAGAGATGAATAGCGTGATCTCCAGGCCTTTTGCACAGTATTTTGGCCCTGACAGCAGAAGAATTGTTCATTGATGGTATCTATTGTACTGCGCAGGGCCAGCTGTGCATTCATCACATTGAGACCCCTGGGTTTTAAGTGTTCTTGAGAGAAGCATAGACCTCTCCTGTGTTTTCACATGCTGACTCTGTGTCTTAGTTGCTTCTGAAGACTGGAGTGAGAAGAATATTTTGTGCTTCTGATGTAGTGTGTTGGTCCTCTGACTTGAAGAGGGGGTAATGCCCTTCTCTGTTTCCTTGAGTCATCGCTTGTTTTTTGTGAGCCTATGCTCTAGCCTTTTTTCTGTTCCACTGACGGACAGCCCAGCTATGAAGTTATACTTTTCTTTCATTCATTCACTCATTCATAATTCATTCATTCATTATTTCTGAGACTATTCATGGAAATTCCCATGACATTTTTGATACCAAATGTTGATGAATGAAAATAAAACAAACATAGACTCTGCTTTTTTGGATTATATAGGAATTTAGATTGTAGGTTAATGTCAAGGGCTCTGAAAGGTTTTCTGTGAGGGTTGTGGTTAGGTTTGCATTTTGACCTCATTCTGGTTGCCTAGTGATGGGGTATGATAATAGATAAACAGAGACAGATACATTGGATTCAATAGTCTTTGGACAGGGTTGTTCTGATGGAGCTCTGTCTTTGAGGTCTGCTTTACTTTCTGCATTTTTCACTACTGAAATCAGGTGTGTTTTGAACAAACATAGAAATAGGAGAGAGAAAATTACAAGGTAGCTGGAATTTATGGCTCATTTCAGGGGTGACTGCTCCTCACCCCAAGTCATTTAGGTTGAAATTACTGATATGTTTTCCTTAGATCTTCTTTAGAATTGATTTTCAATTTAGACTGTGTACTTATTAAAAGGATGCAGAATGCTCCTGCAGTTTCTGAAAAAGTCTCAAAACTAGACTGTGCCACACTAGTAAAGAAGTCTATTCACATTTGTTCCAAAGCCTTACTTAGACTGCATGTCCCACCCTTAGCTGTCATCATTAGTAGTGATGCCTGGTCTGGGCCCCATATGCCAAGCAGGAAGGACACAGGATTGCGGCTTCACTTCTACCTGACACAGCCCTTTCTCTCAAGATCTTCACAGTATTGGAAATACAGGCAACAACCAAAAGGCTGACCTGATTGAGGAAGAGAGCAAAGCCCAGGGGGAGCATATTGGTTCAGAACTGAAGTATTTTCTCACCACAGAGATCGGAGGACAGGTATCCTGGGGAAATAGGCTTAGAGAGATAGACAGCTAGGTGCAACTCTCCTAAGATCTTCTGGGAGGTCCAGAATCACACCAGGAAGATCACAGGGCCTGGATCCTATCATGGGAGGCCAAGTGTGGAGGCTGAAATCTTCAGAGAAGGCATTCTGGAAAGCCAAGGTCGTTCGGGTGATGGTATGTTTGGGTTCTGGCACTGCTGCCTACATTAACCAGAAGCTAGTGCTCTGCAGGAGTATAAGCCAATACATAGGTGGTCTAATTGCCTTCAATAAAATCATAGTCCTCTTTATTCTGGTTAAGGGATGTTCATTGATGGTTTCTAGGTTTTGTCAACATCCAGTGGACATTTGATCCCATTGCTGCCACTAAATTTACTAACATAGCCTGGGTAACCTTGTAGGACTTGGTAACTGGATTTTTCTTTATGGTAGTATCTAAATTTCCTGGGTGTCATAAATAATAAAAAATAGATATCTATATACACAGAGAATCAGGAAACGAAGGCATAGAAAATACTCAAGGTCTCTCAACTCTCTTCAGCTGGATTATAGGGGCACAAATGGAGAGGAAGGAAAATCCATAGCAATGAAGCTCTACCAAAAAATGCTATAGATGAAGACATTAGATGAATTCAGAGAGGAAATGAACCAAAGATTTGTGGAAATATCATTGAAAAGGTCCAAAGTGGATGTATGGAAAATGAGTAAAAAATTGGAAGAGGTAACCAGATCAATTCAAAACATGAGTGAAAAATTTACCAAAGAATCTTTTATCAGAAATGTACAAAATTCAAAAACTGTGTGAAACCCTCACACTGCAGAAAAAGACTAACATGAAAGAATATCTGAAATTGGGAGCAAAGTGGTAAATATGAAAAAGTACTCAGGGAAGCCACAAAAACTAAGAAAGACCATCCAACAGCTCCTTGATGACACTAAGCAGACAAAGTAAAGGTCAATGCAGTTGGAGAAAGGACAGAAGATAACTGGTGGTATTATTAATATACTAAAAGAAATTGTAGCAGAAAATTTCCCAGTATGAGAAAGATTTCATCAGACAAATAAATGCAGTGTACAAAACATCGAACAATTGGGATGAAATGAAAGAATCACCAAGACTTATTCTTATTAAATTTCCAGATGTCCAATAGAAAAACAACTTTAAAAACCATCAGAGAAAAACAAAAAAAATCACATTAAAATGTAAACACACTAAAATTAGAGTAGACTTCTGAAAACAAAACCTCCAGTGCCAAAAGAGCTTGGAGTAAAGCATTTCAAACCCAAAGTGCAAATATCTTCCAACCCAAGTTTCCCAGCCCCAAAAAAACTTATCTTCAAATAGAAGGAGAAATAAGGACTTTTTGTGAAAAAACACCTGCTCAAAGGATACATGACTATTGATCCAACATTCTATAAAATATTCAGGAATATCCTACACAGAAATGATGAAACCAGGAAGGCTAAAAATCTAGATGAAATGAAGCTACCAAGCAAGGTCAGTAGATTGACACCAACAAAACATGACAGGAATGAAAGTCAAAGGAATCATGGATAGAGAAAGTGTCATGATAGTAAAAAAAAAAAAAAGAAAAAAGAAAAAATTAACATACCTCAGTAATATCTCTTAATGTACATGGCCTCTACTAGTCATTTAAAGGACACAGATTTAACGACTTGATGAGAAAGCATAATCTAACATTCTGTTGCATCCAAAAGGTCCATCTAATCCAAAACAATATTCATATATTAAAAGTGGAGAATATAAAAAATATTTAACACACTGTTACCCTGAAACAAACACAGATAGCAATTTTGATCTCAGGCTTGGTAAACTTCAAGCTAAACCTGATGAGGAAAGAAAGAAAAGCTGCTACATACTCATTCAGGAAACAATTTAACAAGAAGAGATAACATTTATAATTATTTATACTCAGAATACTGCAGCATCTATCTTCATAAAACAAATTCTGCTAAACATAAAAGATTAAATACATGCTAACATAATAGAGGACATCAGAACCTGGAAAAGCGTTCCTTGTTCTTGGACAGGCAGAATCAATCTGAAGTGTGAGTTACCATTTTCTCATTGCCGAGCCAATTGCCTGTCATCCAAAGTCCAAAGGGAAAGAGTTTATTTGGCCCACAGTTCATAGAGATTTCAGTGCAGGATCAGCTGTCTCTGAGGCTAAGGCAGCAGGCAAGCGTTGCAAAGGAGAAACAACGTAGCAGGCGTAAGGCTGCAAAGGTAACAAGAGAGACAGTTCATGGCGCCCACACCAAAGCAATGGCCACAAGGGAGAGCATTTAGCTGCATCTTTCTGCCCCTTTTATCTTATTCACATTAGGACCGTGCCAAACTAATCACTCACATGTAGTGGTTTAGTAATCACATGCCCTTAATCCCAGCATCTTACATTCCAGAGTCAAGTACTTGTGATAATTGCAGTCCCACCTCATCCGCATGAAGTTTTGGGGAGTTATCTAAACACAAACCATAACACTCCCTAAACTGTTATACAGATTCAATGCAGTCCCAGTCAAAATACCAGCAGCACACTTTACAGACCTAGAGAAATCAATCCTATAATTTTATTGAACTGGAAATGATGCAGTACAACAAAAGCAGGCTTAGGCAACAAAAACAAAACAAAAGGCACCACAGTTCTTAACTTCAAGCTGTATTATAAAGAAACAGTGATAAAACATCATGGCCCCAGAATGAATGCATACATGAGGATCAGTGAACTGAAGAGAGGATACAGAAACTTCTCCAGGGACATTTAGCTCTTTGATCTTTGACAAAGGGACCAAATGCATATGTTGGTGGAAAGACAGCCTATTCAAAAAATTGTGCTAGGAAAACTGAACATCTTTTTGCAGAATATTGAATATAGACCCATATCTCTCATATACTGAACTAAAAATAGATCCCAGGTTTAAACACTAAAACAGAAACATTGAATGTATTGGAAGAGAAAAGAAGTAAAACATTTAAAATCATAGATGCAGGAAAGATTTCCTAAATAGAAGTGCAATGTCACAAGGGCACAAGAAGTAATAATCATAACAAATGGAATCACATCTCACTGAAAAGATTCTACACACAAAGCAGTCAGCAGAGTGAACAGACAACTTATAGAAATAGAGAATGGAAAAATCACACAGAGGACTAATATCTGGGATATATAAAGAACTCAACAAAATTAGACTACCTACAATAAAAGACCAGTCAAGAATTGGGCAAGGGAAATGAACGGCCCCATCGCAGAGAAAGCACAAATGAACAGCAGATGTATGAAAAAAATGTTCAACATGCGTGCCCATTAGAAAAATGCCAATTCAAACAATGCTGAGATTCCATCTGTGACCAGAACAATAGCAATTATCAAGAGTTTTTTTTTTTTAATCAGTTCTATCATGGTTACTGTGAAAAAGGAATCTTCCTATAATGTTGGTGGGAATGTCAACTATAATCATGTGGAAGTCAATTTGGAAATTAGTTAGAGGTAAAATTGGAAATTCCTAATGACACAGCGTTCCCCCTTTTATGAATCTTTCCAAAGAGCTAAGGTGTTATATTACAGTGATACATGCATATCCATGTTTCAGGAAGCACAATTCACAATAGCTGGTTTCTGGAGGCATCAGCTGGTGACTAGATAAAGAAATCCTGGCACCTCTGCTTAATAGAATACTACTCAGCTATAGAGAAAGTAACCCCGGAAGTATTTTTGGGAAAATGATGCATCTAGAAAATATCATGTTGAGTTTAATTATTCAGACACAGATGCTTAAATACCATATAGTCGCTCTCATCTGAATAAGGCAAAGTACAAAGAGCACAATCGAAGAGGAATAGAAGGAAACAAGGGGACGGATCTCCTGCAAATGGGAAGGAATCCAAGAGAATGTCAGCAAGAACAGTGCAGATGGGAGGAGGAAAGATGTACAATAAAAACAGGCCATGAGTAGGAACCTAGTAACACACTGTAAAAATATGTCATAAAAGAGATGAGATTAATAATATAAACATGTATAAAATGAGGAAAGGGAATTAGAGGAGATGGGAGGGAGATGGTAGCTGAGGGAAAGGAAATTTAAGAAGAATCAAACTGTAGCGTGTACATGTACCCACTCCCCAACATGATTGTAAACTGCATGTATCGCAAACATGTATTTAAACATGGCCTTCCTTAAAGTTAGATTTCAGTCTTCTGAATGTTTATCCAAGGGCTACATTACTAGATCTTTGTTCAGTTTGTCTGTCTTCTGGTTTCACTTAACAGACCTAACTGCTCCTTCTTCAGACTCGTCCAGGACGTTTACATTGGACTTCAAGGAAAGAGACCTGAGTTTTATTTTGGAGTCTTCTTTTTATTGCTTCTATTGTTAAAATCAAACCACAACTTTCCTAAATCTCAATGAATATACATTCACAGTGCGTTAGTTGGTTGCACATGGAGTGACCAGGTGGCAAGGAGGAAAACTGGCCCCAAATGACCCTGTAACCCTGGGGAAGTCATGACTCTCACCTCCTCTAGGTGTTCTCTCCCTTACCATCAACCCCATCCATTCTCTGTGGCTCTCAGGAAAGTAAGATTCATTTTATACACAAGTAAACTCTCTTAGTCACGTTACTTTAATAATTGCATAAACAGATTTCAAATAACTAGAATACTAAGTATCTTTATCTTATGTAAAATATTTCCAGGGGTTGTAAATAAGGCTGAATCTTTGGGAGTAGGAAAAATGACAGGATTTGCTCGCCTCATTTTGTCCCTAAGCAGAGTGATGGGTTTGTTTCCTCACAAGGGCCAGTTAGGGTCCACAATACTGAATGTAAAGTTGACAAGAACTCTGTGAGTTTGGAAGAGGAGTGTGGCATCCAGGTGCCATGCCCAGTGCACACCGGGGAGTCACAGTGGGAGCTGTGCCCCTGGGAGAGGCTGTCGGGAACCGGAGCTGTCCACCATTTTGAGAGGAGTCATGCACACAGATGGAGTTGGCAGTCAGAACCTGATATTCTGGCCACTGTGTTCTCAAAGCATTTGGACGTTTCTAAGACCAAAGCATTGAAAAAGATGAGCCCCATGAGAAGGTGGGCCTGTGAGAGATGCCTGAGTCACAATAGAATGGGGCGTGTTCAAGGTCTTCTTTCCTGTCTTGTTCCAGAATTTCTTAGCCATCTCTCTCCTGTCTTGAAAGCTCTTAATCTCATATCTCATTTTCATGGGGTGCTTCACTACCCTTTACCCATAAGTTTTAAAGAAGATCATGGATGACCCACCTTTTGTAGATACCCAGTATCCTACAGAGACTTATTCAATCTATTAGCTTATTTAAAAAGTTAGAGCCTTCACTAGATCAGTCATTAACTGTATGATAGTAAATAGATATGCAAACGTACACAGAATATAAATGAGTATTTTAAGCAGTCGTAATCAAATAAGCCTGATTTTATCTTTAATTGGATATATCTTCTAAAAATTTATAAAAAAGTAGTCAAATAAAAGGATTTTATTATTCCCTAAATGGCTCTTTAAAAACATTCCTGACTAGTAAAGAAAGCCTGTGGACAGAAGGAAGAAAACTTTATTCATGAAGAGAAATAAATGAGTTCTCCATGAGCCTCATTTGCTAGTGAGTCAACAGAGAATTGAAAGATAAAGGCAAGACCCTCAGCACAGAGGCAAGAATGCTCAGAAAACTGCAACCTGACCACCATTTTTGTGTCAACAAAGTGGAGCCATGAAAGTCAAAAGTACTTCCAAGCAGAAATGGGTCAGACAGCAGATTTTGTTTTCAAACTCATTTTCTGATCTTACAAGAAATTACTGCATTAATTCAGGCTGGGCTTTAATAGAAATAATCAAAGAATTCCTCTTAGACCGAATGTGCTTTCTCTTCCTATGTGCTGAGGGAAACAGTGTGGGTGTCCTAATTGGCCCACTGTGTCTCTTTCTGTTTTCCTTTGTGCTTGTGTTCAGCTTCCTCATTTAGAAAGTGAAGATCACAAGCATTGTGTAGGAGCGTTGAGAGATGTCAGTGAGATAATTCCTATGTGTAGGCTTTGTAAATTATGAATATAAGATGCTGTGTAACTACTGAAGTATTCTACTTTTTCTCATTTTAGGGCAGACTAAGTTGAATATCTTCTGCTTAGAAAATATAGGCAAGATCAGGGAGAAAATTTGTTCAGTGGTTAAGTTAGATCTGAATCGGGGAGAAACCTATAGGATATGAGGTCTTTTAATCTATGTGATGTTGGTTAGTTTTATTTTTGTGCATTTTAGACTGAACTTTATTTGTAGTCATAGTTGACACAGAAGAGATAACGTCGATGTAAGGGAAGGATACAGTGGCCTGGGATTGAGGTCTGAATCCGGTTCTTCCTAGCTGTAGGCATCTACTTCATGCTGACATTTCCTGTTATTTAAACAGGGATAGCAGCTCTCCTGACTTCCACCCAGGGGAATTGTAAGAGTCCTTCACAGTAATAAAAGCTATTTCTGTGGAGTGCTGATAGATTTTCTTTGGCTTAGGTTTAAATGAGCTAAAAGTTTAAGAGTAGTTTTAGATTTACAGAAAAGATAATAAACTAGTACAGAGTTCTGGCATACCACTCATTGCATATAGTTTCCCCATCACTGGTGTCTCATATTAGTATCATTGATTTCTTATAATGAATTAAACAGTGCTGAAACATTCTTATAAACTCCTTACATCTTGTTCTCAGTTTTTAACTAGTGTCCTTCTACTGTTGATTAAACCTGTGACATTATGTTTCCTTCTTCCATTTCCCAGAAGCACCTTTTGATCCGTGCTCATAATTCTTGTATTTGTTAATAACCTTGAGATTTTTGGCCAGTGTTGGTCAAGAGAATGCTGCTCTCCTGGAATCTGTCTGATATGTTTTTGGATTGGACCTGAATTATAGGATATTTGGAGGAAGGTTCTAGATGTACAGGGCTTTTTTTTTTTTCTCTCACATTCTATTGTGGCTGTGTGTGGTCAACATGACATACAGTAGCTGATGTTTCTAGTTTTGCTGGGTGAGGGAGAGCTTGGCAGGTCTCTGTATTCTGACATTGTCTTTCCTCTTTTTGCTGCCTGCTGGTCTCCAGTGAATCTGTGGAATGAAGTCAGTGTAAGCAGCCTGCATATGAGATGGAGAGGTTAACTACATTACTTGAAATTGTTTCGCTTGAGAAATTTGTCTCTTCTCTGTCTTTTTATTCCACTATTTGTTTATATCAGCATAGACTCATGGACACTTATTTGATACCTTTGTTTAAAGGAATAAAGTCAGTATGAGCAGCCTGCATAGAAGGTGGAGAGGCTAACTACATTACTTGGAATTGTTTTGAATGAGACATTTGTCTCTTCTCTGCCTTTTTTATTGCACTATTTATTTATATCAGCATAGACCCATGGACTTATTTGATACCTTTCGTTAAAACCTAGTATTCCTTCACTTTGTTGGCCCTTTCTGTTAGCCTCATTCCCTAGCTGGTGGAAGTATTCCTCTGATATCTCAGTTATTTTGAGTTTGTCTCCTTCTTTTTCTCTATTTCTCTTCTACTTTCCACCCTTCTCTCTCTTTGATGTTACTGGAATTAGTACATTTTACCTCCACTAGCTTCAGTGAGATTGTTTCATATTTTTATAACAGTGGTTTTGTCAAATTTAGCGTTCCATTCTGGGGTTGCGCTGGTTTCCTAAGTGATTTTTAATGTGTATTCATTAAGGTGCACTCTTTGGTCAATAGCTTTGACAGTTACCTATTGCCAGTTGTCTGCAATTACAGTATTTTAGAGAGGAGCTTCATTTCCCCTATTTAAGCTCTCCCACTTTGAATCACTTTCAAATACAGATCTTTTTCATTGTCTCCATAATTTTATCTCTTCATGAATGTCATATAAAAAGTCAGACAGTGTGTACCTCTCATTAGGGCATTTTAAATTCAGCAACATATATTTCATATTCACTCATGAGTTTTTATGGTTAAATAGCTCATTTATTTTTATTGGAAAATAATATTCCATTATATGAACCTAACAGTTTTTATGTATTTCTTTATTAAAGAACATGTTTTTCCAGTTCGAAGAGACATACAACTACTATAAATATGGAAACACTAGTTCTTGTGTAGCATCTTATTTTTGAAAAATTGTTTTCAACTTGACTTTCAGAGTCTTTGAAGGTAAAAGAAGTAACATTGTACCCATGTTGCACCTCACAAAAAGCAGGTGAAGAAGGGTTCTTCCCTCAATTTTTACCAATGGTGAGGTGCAGAGCTGAAATATAAAAGTGCACCTCCTGATTTCCTGTGTCACATTCTTTTTGTACTTATTCTGGGTCTTTTTAAAAGTAAATTTTAAAAATTGATTTCATTGGTACATGTCTTATATACATTATGAGCACATTTGACATTGAGAATTTGTAACAGTATTATGATACAACTTAATTGTCATTTTCCCCATATTCCTGCTCCCCTAAATCTCCTACCCCCTATATACTTAAGTTTTGTTTCTTTTTTGTTGCCATCAAATTTTTCTTTCCTTTCTTCCCCCATCCCACCTTTTCCCTTTGATTACTTTCTTCTATTTTACAATGCTTATCATACATTTTAGATATATGATGCAAGAGAAAAGATAAGGTACTTCCACGTCTGTGTCCTATTTATTTCACTTGTGAGTGTGTCCTCAAGATCACCCATTTGAGGCCCGAGAATTTAGCTCAGTGGTTCTGGTGCCTGTCTTGCAAGTGCAAGGATGTGGGTTCAATCCCCGATAACCACATACAATTCTGGGTGTGGAGACTCACCCCAGCAGCAATCAGTACCACATACCACAGTGCCGGGCATGGTGGCTCATGCCTGTAATCCCAGCATTTGGGAGGCAGAGGCCGGAGGGTTGCTGTGATGTGAGTTTGAGGCTGAGCTCAGGGCCAGCCTGAACTACAAAGCGAGACCCTGGTCTCAAAAAAAAAAAAAAAAAAAAAAAAACCTTAAAAAAATTATCCATTTGAGTATAAAAGACTCAAATTCATCATTCTTAATGGCAGAATAATATTCCATTTTATTAAAAACCCACATCTTTATCCAGTCTCATGTTGATGAGCATTTGGATTTTTTCCAAGATTTAGCTATCACAAACGGAGTGACTATAAATGTGAGTGCACATATGTCACTGTGATAGGAATATTTTAATTTTTCTGTGTAAATACCTAGCAGGGTCAAATGGGATCTCTAATCCTAGTTTTTTGAGGAATCTCTACACTGATCTACATAGTGGTTGTTCCAGTCTACATTCCTACCAATAGTGGAGAATGGTTCCTTTCTCCTAGCAGCTTCGTTAATATTTGTTGTTGGCTGAATTCATGATAGCAGCCATTCTTTGTGTAGTGAAATAGAATCTCAGTGTTGTTTTCATCTGCATCTCTCAAAGGACCAGTGATGTAGAACATTTCTTCATATACTTCTTAGCTGCTTTCATTTCTTTCTCTGAAAAGTGTTCATTTCAGATGCCCATTTTTGAATTGGGTCTTTAAATTGGTAGAGCTGGGGCTGATGTTGAACTCGGGAAGTCCCTGTTGCCAGAAGCCAGATTGTTCTATAATGGACTAACTGTTTCTCTGTGACTAATTCACTCCAGTCTGCGTGCTCCTGCTCATACTGACTATGAGAGACAGTGGGTCCACACTTGGAAGGGCTTTTTGGTAATGGATTTTTCTTCCTTTTTCACTCCTTTTTTTGGTCTTTCTTCACTTTTCCCTCTTTTTCTATTTTCTGGAATAGTGATTGCCATAGTTTGTCATTTTCTGTGCTGTGTTTGATATTGGGACACTCAGTGTATAATTTCAACCAGGATGATGTGATTTTTCTGTTTAGATACCTCTTATGGTAAGCCAGAACTGAGATTGTTTAAGGACGATTACAGACCCAAGAAGGACAGCCCAGGTAGTAGCCCTCTACGAAGAGTTCCAAGTATGAAGAAAGTGACTTGCAACAAAGATTGTCCAGAGAGCAGGCAAGGAATTAAACCAATAACATCAGCAACAACAACTGAATAGAAATGAAAAAAGAAATCCAAAAACTCAGATATGATGATCATCCCCACAGGGGAATCCAGAGAAAAGGGAAATAGAAGCTCAATCACCAGGACTGTTTGAGAAGGCAACAGAAGATCTAGTAAAGTGGAAATCAGAAATAATCTCCAAGATGCAAACAGAGATACTCTCCATCGTGAATGATATGACTAATAAAGCTAAACAAAAGATCAGGAATGTGCTAGAATCTTAGATTGCAAAAGCAATGGAACCTGTTAAACAGCCTCAGACAGAGTTCCAGGAGATTAAAAACTACAATGAAAGTTTGCAAAATAGGATGAATGAATTTGAGGACAGAATTTCAGACCTAGATGATAGGACTGTAGCCAATGAACAGAAAAAGAGTAATTTATGGAAAATGGTTAGGGATCATGAGAAATCAATCCAACAGCTCCTAGATAATACAAAGAAGAATAACATAAGACTGACTGGAGTCCATGAGGAAGCAAGAGACAGTGCAAATGATTAAAAATAAAACCTGTTCACAGATATAATGGCAGGAAACATCACAAGAAAAGGAAAAGAATTTGACACACAGATAAGTGAGGTATATAGGACTCCAGGTGGCCGTGATATCCTGGATCTTGATGTATTGTTTGAGAAAAATAAAAAAAAATTCTGGCATATGTCCAGATCATACTGATTTTACTGAGCTTTAGTTTCTCATTTTTCTTCATCATTTCTAACACTACAATTATCCTTTGAAAGCAGAGACCAGGAAAGAACAGTATGATCGAATATTAATGAGAACAGCATTTAGAAGTTCGTTGTCCTCTGGGTTGCTTTACTTACCATGTTCTGCCAAGGAACCTCTTCTTCATATTTTATAATTATTTTTGCCTTTTCTTTCAATTCTTTTGGAAGATATATTAAATATATTTAAAAATAATAGTCATCATAATGGGTAGCAATTACATATGTATCATGTTCTAGACACAGGGCTTAACTGCATTTATTCCTCACTTACCATGAGCTTCTGTTTTCTTCAGTTATAGATAAATCAACCTCTAAAATTCAGGAAAAATTATGTAATTTGCCCAGACCTCTGCAGCTAGGAAGATGTAGGCGCAGAGCTCAGGGTCTGTTGAAATCTCTTTCTTTTCATCACTTTTTTGTTTTCAGAGATGTTTTTCATTTGGAAGCAGAATGACCTCCTTGGAGATGCAAATTTGACATTGTGTGTCTCATTGTTGAATGCAATCATGATGTATATATATAATGTACCAATAAAGATTTCAATTAAAAAATTGACATTGTGGATGTGGGAGAAGCATGGCTCCTGTGAGAGGGAAGATGTGACTATGTGTCTAGGAGGCTGCTTAAGTGTGTGCTGTGAACGGAGCTCTGAACAGAGGGGTTGCACCTCAGGAAAGAGGAAGTGGCTGTTCCCCTTGTGCCTCCATCTAATGAGAACAGTGGTGCTCTGGGCACTGGCCCATTATGTTGAAGTGATAATAGAGCAATTAGTTTCTTTCCTCGTTTTCCCATGTTAACCCAGGGCTAAAATGGCACTCTGAGCAAATACACTAAATGACATTAAACTTAGTGTTTATTGGAAACTCTTAGCTGCTGGCTGAAGATTGATTAGCAGGCTTTGGCAGAGTTTTTTCCCAGCTCACACTCTGGCCCCACCTCAAAGAGAATCTTTAGCCATTGGACTGATTGTTTTTTTCAAATGCAACAAAACTCTCTGCCGGCAGTTTTAAGTGGGCTGTGTGAGATTCTAGAGAGAACTCTTGGCGGCAGTTAGTGGCCTGAGTCTTATGCAGTAAGCAATGAACACATTTGTTTGAAAGGAATATGTGCCCTCGGGGTCCTATCTAGTCAGCTTGCCAGCACTGCAGGGGCAGTGTGGGTCCAGAAGGCCGCAGGAAGACCTCAACACTCTGGTATTCCAGTACCTGATGAAGGTCAGATGGTTTTCTGGGCCTTGCCTGCCTGGCAAGTGCAAGGTCCTGAGTTCAATCCCTGGTATCAGGAAAAAAAAAAAAAAAAAAAAGGAGAAGATCTAGAAACTGAGACTGCTTTCAGTTACATGACAGTGGGTGAAGTCCAAGGATTTCCTGGTGCTTTGTACATGTGGCTGTGTTGATAAAGCTAGTTCGCCGAGACGAGGTCTTGAGATTATGAAAGTGTCATGTACACATTAGCTCAGTAATAGCATACCAGCTACCAGGATGTGTAGTGGTATCTAGACTCATGAAGAGACTGAAGGTGCAGTTCTTAAATGCAAGGAAATCACGCTATAGAATTAAGATGTATATGTGCAGGATGATAAATAATCATCAAATAGAATTTGCAGTGATGTTCTGGTTACATCAGACTAAAAATGCAGACAGTGTGAGCGAATGAGTCAGCAGGAAGTGAGGGCATGTGCAACCCCTCCCAAAGACTCAGAGGTTTTGGCCTGTGTTCTTCCAGTGGTCCAAGTTTGGGGAAAAACTTTATGGTGTTCAGGTCTGTATGTTAAATTTTCCAGATGAAAAGTGGACGTGAGCTGTACTAAAGAAGGAAAGCAGCTTCCCTGAGGGCAAGCTAAAGGGCCCTGAAGCACGGCGGTCTAACATGGGTCTCTGTGTCTTATCTCACAGCTCCCAGAGCTGACAGCATCTTTGCTGAGGGGACAGGCTGGTGGCCATGACAAGTTGGCACATTCAGACTGGTGAGGTGGACATGGACAGTGAACGGTGCATACCAGCCAGCACGGACTGAACGTGTGAGATCCCTCTTCTGTTCTCTGCTAACGCATAAGTTCCCTTATCTTCTACCTACATTTAAATAAATATATATTGCCATTTATTATTCATAGGAGATAATGTTTTTTTTTTAGGTTTTTTGAGACAGGGTCTCACTTTGTGGTTCAGGCTAGCCCTGAGCTCAGCCTCAAACTCAAATCACAATCCTCCTGCCTCTGCCTTCCGAGTGCTGGGATTACAGGCATGAGCCACCACGCCCGGCACTGTGGTATGTGGTACTGGTTGCTGCTGGGTGTGGGTCTCCACACCCAGTATTGTTATGTGGTTACTGGGGAATCGAACCCGGGTCCTTGCGCTTGCAAGACAGGCGCCGGAACCACTGAGCTAACTCCCCAGCCCGAGATAATGGTTTTTAATAGCTTTTTCTACCCTGGTATTTGAAAGTCTGAAGTTAAATTTAAATATTTTGTTAAAATTAGATAATTCATATTCTCATATTCATATTCATATTCTCAAGTCGTATTGAGTCGAGAAGATAAGAATATGACATGTATAAATTTTTTGTGTCCCACCTCTTGTCCTAGCTACTCAGGAGGCTGGCTAGGGGCTCCCTTGTGCCTAGGAGTTTGGAGCCAGACTTGGAAGTAGCAAAAAACTGTCTGAAAATGGAACAAATGGAAACATAAAACCATGTTTTATCCAATACATAAAATCATATAATGACTTTAGATTTACTGGCAAGTTGCAGTGATAGGGAAGGGCATTTCCGTCTCTCCCCCAGCTCAGTTTTTATCAGTTTCTCCTAATGTTACTACCTTTCTATTGTAAGTTGTCAAAAGTAAGAAACGTGTCTGGCTGGAGGAGAAACCACGTTACAGGTGCTCAACCTGAAGCCACTAAAGCCACAAGTACCCTCTTGTGGCAGAGGAAGTTCTTACAGTCTGAATTAGAATATTCATTGGAAAGATGATACAGGTAGATCAAATTTAATAACAGTAGAGTATTACTGAGCCATAAAGAAGGATAAACTTGAGATATTTATAGCTAATGGATGTACCCAAAGAGACTGTGTTGGACAGGATTTTGCAGTCTAAATGTGATATCTCTTTTCAGAGTCTATCTTTTAGAATTAGCTGACTAAATGCAATTCACCCCCCAAAGCTGGGAGAGATTAAGCTCTGTCTTTCTTATAATTAACAGGACAGTGTACCTATACTTGGAATTCTTTCTTTTTCTTTCTTTCTTTCTTTTTTTTGAGACAGGGTCTTATTTGGAGTTTAGGCTGGCCTTGAGCTCAGCCTCAAACCCACATCACAGCAGTCCTCTTGTCTCTGCCTCCCAGAGTGCTGGGATTACAGACGTGAGCCACCACACCCAGCCCTGTGGTGTGTGGTGCTGATTGCTGCTGGTCGTGAGTCTCCACTCCCAGTATTGTATGCAGTTACCGAGGATCGAACCTGGGCCCTTGCGCTTGCAAGACAGGCACTGGAACCACTGAGCTAAATCCCCGGCCTGTACTTGGAATTCTTCTGAATAGGGGATTTATTTCTTCTTTATTTATTTATTTGGTCATTTTATGCCCATTTTTTCTTTATAGTTAGTTTATATTTTATCCCAAATGCTTTTATTCATTTTGATGTATGAACTGTTCCTGTTTGGTCATTGGGAGTTCCATGAATTCAGCTCCTGTGCCTTTTGACTTGCCCCATCCATTTATTTTATGAGTACACTACTTACTATCTCCCTGCCGATACCAAGTCCTCCAGGGTTTGTACTTTTTTGGCTGTGTCCCTGGAGCCAGCCATTTCTCTAAGGAGCTCAGGTGCCTTTATTGGCCGATGGCGTTTTGACCCAGAGTCTGGGTCCTGGGAGGGATCCTTCCGACTGCAGTGCCCTTGCTTCCAGCCTCTTTTGGCAGACAGAGCTAACACATGCACCTGCACTAACATGTGCATTCGCTGTCACAAGCGCTTCTGTGTCTGTCCATCCTCACGTGCACCTCACACACCACAGGGACCAGTCTCTGCTTGCCTGTGTGACAGGGACCTGTCTCTGATCCAGTACCACACATTCACTGTAGTCTCTGTTCTTCTCCTCTGTGACTCTCTTCCCCAGTTATGAGTTATGACTCTGACATCTATAGATACTCCTTACTTATTCATGCAAACCTTGTGTACTGTACCTATTTCAAAATTATTGATCTTTCTCCTCATGATAAACACCTTCACCAGGGATATGGTTTATGTGGAGTTTCTTTTACTTTCTGTTCAAAACTTTGAGCGTAAATACTATTTCCCCAAAGTTATTAGATCACCTCCTTCCTTCCCTGTCTTTTACACTGTAGTTATGCCCGACTTTGTTTTCAGTCCTGGGGATCAAACTTGGACCTTGTGCTCACAAGTCAGGCACAGTGTTACTGAGCTAAGTGCACTGCCCATTATACTATACTTATGAAATACTGCTAGATTCATTTTTACAGCCTGCAATTCATCTTGGAATGCCCCAAGTTCTGGTTGATATTTTTAAATGTTAGAGCTTACATACAATTATAATTCCTCCTTTGTAATGTGTAGTTCTATGGATCTTGACATATGTGTGAAACTTTCCACCACTGTAATATATCCAACAGTTGCATAATTCTGAAATTTCCTCTTCAGAATACTGAAGAATAAAATATAAGCAGGGGGTTTAGCTCAGTGGTTCTGGTGCCTGCCTTGCAAGTGCAAGGTCCCTAGTTTGATCCCAGGTAACCTCATACAACAATGCTGAGCATGGTGACTCACACCCATCAGCATTCAGTACCACATATCAGAGTGCTCATGTGGTGGCTCGTGCCAGCACTCAAGAGTCAGAGGCAGGAAGATTGCTGAGTTCGAGGATCTCTGGGCTACATAGTGAGCTCAGGGACAGCCTGAACTACAAAGTGAGACCTTGTCTCAAATATACATATATATATATGTGTGTGTGTGTGTGTGTATATATATATATATATATATATATATATATATATATATATATAAATTAATATTTTGTGCAACTTTGAATGAATTTATCAGATGCCCCTAAACAGATGCCACATTTTTGCTGACTGGAATCCTGACTGCCCTGCACTGGTGCACTCTGTGCCACTGAGGCAGCAGACTCAGGCTGAGTGGGTGGTGCCTCTGTCTCTGTGCAGAGATGCAGTGATGTGCCAGTTGGGTGGTACCCCTCTGCCATACAAGCCATCACCCTCCGGAGGGCAGTACCACCCCTCACACAGGCAACCAGACCTGCACCTGACAGATGGTACCTTTGCTGTATATGAGAAGGATGCTATCCTGTGAAAGTGGTGTCTCCTGTCTCTATCCCATGTGAGCAATTTGCTTTACACAGTCTGAGTGGCAATCCTCCCCCGCATAAATAAACAGACCCATGGCCCATGTGTGTGCATGTACACACACACACACACACACACACAGCACCTCTTGATGAAAGGCATGAAAATCAACCAATTTTAAGTGTGCCCTACAATTTCTTCATGGTGCAGTGCAGGAGAGACGTTGGACAGGAGCAGTGCCTGGGGAGAGGAAGAAGCAGCCCGATCCCATGACTGTGGACAGTAAGTGCAACAGCCCATCCTCCCCACCCTGGCATGTCCATCCCCAAGGGACCAGACAGGGGGTCATGTGTCCCATCTGTCCACACAGCAGGGTCACCACTTGGGGTGGATAGTAACCACAGTCTGGTGTAAATGGACCAAGGGTCTGGGGCATGGATGGGCACTTCTGAAAACAAGTCCTAACTGTAGGCCTAGAAAAGCCTAAAGCTAGGCTGGCTGGATCCCAGGTCTACAGATCTTAGAAAGAAACTACTTATTCAAAAATACAGAAGTTTTTTATTTGACTTAATCCTTTTATTATTTTTCATCTTTCCTAATTTTTTGAACATTGAAGCTTTTCTCCCCTTTTTTATTTCACTTTCTTTTTTTCCTCATTAAACTTTTTTTCTTGTCTTAGTTTTATTTTCTGTTTTTCCCTTCTGCTGAGCTTCATTCTTGTTCAGTGTTTCCTGGGACTATGTCATTACTAATTTCCTTATATGCCCCAACAGAGCCGTCTATCTCAACTACTTGTCCTTCTCATATCACACTGATTATTTTTTCTTTTTTGTGAGCTCATTGTCCACCTCTCTACTTTTACTAGTATAACTGCTGATTTTTATGTATCTTTATATAGTTGACTTTATGGTATTTCTCGAATTCTGTTGTATTGTTAGTAGGGACAAAGTTGTGGTTTTTCAAAGATATTTATTGTTAGTATTTGGCATGTCTTATTGTTTGTAATATAATTATAATCTCATATGGTTAAGGGTGGTTCTTTATTAGTACTTAGCCTTTGTCAATATTTAGTTTGTATTTGATACTCTAATTGGGACTGCTTTCATGACTGTAGTCAAGGAGACATAACCCTTGCTATTACTTGTTTTTAATGTGATGCCAATATCTGGACTGTCTTAGTGTCACTGAAAAGTCTATAGTCCATCCTGGAAAAACATGTGGGAAAGGTAGGTGCTGAAGCATTTATGATGTAATCTCCTACTTCATATGGATGGGAGGAGGTTGGGTCCTGGGACAGTGACAAAAGCCAATAGCTTGTGATATCCAGAGAACACCACTTAAAATTAGGCATTAAGGAAGGAGGTCTCCATGCTGGAAACAAAGCTTCTCATGACAGCCAGCCTGCCAGACTCAACATGAACAAAACATAGAAACATGGGGGGTATGTCCGCAGAATGCCTCCAAAACCTTCCAGTTCATCCCACACTGGTCCCTGAGACATTAAAGGGAAGAAAATCAAAAGTCGCATAATCAAATTATTGAAAATGTTATCATGTAAGATAATTAAACAGATCAATAAAGAATTTAACAAGCTCACAGATGATTTGAATGAAAAGATTGTGGACCAAATAAATGAAAACTAGAAGTATATTGAGCACACTAGAAAAAATCTAGAAGAACTAAAAATATAAGTAAAAAACATAGACAAGAATTACAGTAAATAAAAGGACTCCAGATAGAAATTGAAGACATTAATGAGTCTACCTAAAGTATGGATAGTAGAAATGACTATGCATGAAGAGTCAGATCTAGCACATAGGATTGTTGTCAGTGATCATTTAATAAGAGATACCCTAAAAATAAGACATAAGAGATAGACACAGCTCCTTAAAGAAACTAATAAAGAACTAATCTAAGATTTATTGGTATTGGTGAAAAATCAGAAGATAACACGAGTAGAAAAAAAAAAACAAAACAAGAAAATGACCTTTTCTGCTGAAATAATAGCAGAAAACATTGCCAATCAGGTAAAAGAACTTAATATTCAGGTAAGTTAGGCATAGGGAACCCCAAATAACCAGGGCCAGGGAAGAACTTCTCCATGATATCAAAGGCAAACTCCCAAAAGTGCAGTAAAAGAACAAAACATAAAACGTGGTTACAAATCCCTTTTAAAGGAAAACCCTTTTGAATTACTGCAGACTTCTCAACACAAAAATTAAAGGGAAGGAAAACTTGGAGTGAAGTGTTTCAAACACTAAAAGGAAATAATTTTCAATGCAGACTGATAATAACCTGCAAACTATGTTTTAAAATTTATGGAGAAATAAGATACATTCTTGATAAGTATCACTTAAAGAAATTCATGACCACCAAAGAGCACTCCAGAAATTTCGGAAGAATGACTTAGGGGAAAAAATGAAGCTAACGATGACAGACTCTAAGCATACGAATGTCCTGAGTAGTTCTACAGTTAAGTAGAAAAGAAAGAAAGAATCTTAGCAACAGGAAAATCAGGCAGTGAGGGGAGTTCATCAACACCTGTCACTACTAACTCCAAATGTGAATGGTCTCAGTTCTCCAAAAAAGAGACACATATGCATAGAACGGATTAAGAAACAAAATCTTGCAGGATCCTGTTTACAAGGAACACATTCAATCCAAAAATAGACCCATAGATTAAAACTGAAAAGTTAGAAAACAATATTGCACGCAATGGGAATCCAAAAATCACAGGTACACCTATACTCTCTTCAGACAAAATAGACTTTAAGTCAAAACTGAATAAAAGAGACAAAGATGGCTGTTTATAGATTTCCTCTTGGTTAAAGGAACAATCTAAGAGGAAGCAATGACAATGACTGACATGTATGTATAAACAGTGGCATGCTCCACTTCATAAAATAAGTGCTACTGAACATATAAAAGCCGATACACATAAATGCAATTACATTAGGGAACCTCAGGACCCTACTATCACAAATAGATCAACTAGGGCTAGGGATTTAGCTCAGTGGTTCCGGCGCCTGTCTTGCAAGTGCAAGGACCCGGGTTCGATCCCCAGTAACCACGTAACAATACTGGGCGTGGAGACTCACGCCCAGCAGCAACCAGTACCACATACCACAGTGCCGGGTGTGGTGGCTGATGCCTGTAATCCCAGCATTCAGGAAGCAGAAGCAGGAGGATTGCTGTGATGTGAGTTGGAGGCTGAACTCAGGGCCAGCCTGAACCACAAAGCAGGACCCTGTCTCAAAAAACAAACAAACAAACAAACAAAAAAACCCAAACACACACACACACACACACACACACACACACACACACACACACGCACACACACACACCCACAGAAAACAAAAACAAAAAACAAATAGATCAATTACACAAAAAAAATCAACAAGAAATATCAGAGTTGAACAAAACCTTAGAAAAATGGACTATATGTATTTTAGCAACAACAGAATACACATTCTTTACACAAAAGTACATGGAACTTTCTTCTAAATAAACTGCACAGTACCCAACAAAGTATGCTTATGGAAATTGTGCAAATTCAGAAAACTAAACAGTGCCCTATTAAATAAACAGTGGGTTACAGAAGTTAAGGAAGAAATAAGGCAATTTCTAGAACTCCACAATAATGCCAGTGTAACAAACCACAACTTAGGGGATACAGTGGAAACATTTCTAAGAGGGAAGTTTGTAGCTGTGAGGGCCCACATCACAAAGGCACAATGAACCCAACTCAGTAAGCTAATAATGCACCTGAAGGTCCTAGAAAAATAAGAATAATCAAAACTTTAAGCTTGTACAAGGAAGGAAATTTTAAAGATCAGAGCAGAAATCAGTGAAATTGAGGCAAAATCAGTAAGTGAAAGAGTTGGTTCTTTGAAAGATTAAACAAAATAAATAAAACATTAGCCCAACTAATTAAAAAGGGGATAAAATATTGACATTTAGAAGTAGAAAAGTTAGAATCAATGCAAAGTAAAATAATTGAAATCACAGTCAACACTTGAATTAAAAAAACAATATTAACAACTACTTTGCAAACTTTTATGCTAATAAATCGGAGAATTCAGAAGGGATAGATTACTAGATATACTTGATGTACCAAAAGTGAGCCAAGAAGATTTAAAACCCCAAATAACCCAATAACAGGCAATGAAATTAAAGCAGTAATTAAAAAAAAAAACCTACTAAGAAAATCCAGATCAAAATGATTTCATTGCTGAATTCTGCAAAAACTTAAGGGTGTTTCTAACACCAGTACTCCTCTAGATTTTTAATGATATTGGAAGGTAAAGAGTACTCCTTGTCATTCATGAAAGCTACCATTACACTAATTCCAAGGTCAAACATCCAACCAGAAAAGTGAATTATAGATCAATCTCTTTAAAAGTATACACTTTTAAAGTAAAAATCTTCAACAAGAGAATAGCAATTGTAATGCAATGGGTCATCAAAAAGATCATATATCATGACCAAGTAAACTTGACCCCAGGGATACAAGGATGGTTCAAATCAATACATATAATATATTACATAAATAGAAGTAAAGCCAAAAACCACATGGTCGTCTCAGTAGATGCAGAAAACCTTTGAAAATTTTGAATCCTTTCATAATAATACTACTAAAGAAATAGGCATAAAAGGACCTTATCTCAGTCTGATAAAGCCATTTATGATGAGCCTGTGGACAACACCATTATAAATATGGATAAATTGAAAGGTTTTCAGCTTAATTATCAAATGAATAGAGAGTTATGTTCACTGCTGTAAATTGTCACTGGAGAATTCCAATTCATAATTTTATTTTTTACTTTTTCAGAATTATTTATTTTAGAAATTTAGTAAATTTCATTTTTAAAAATTGGTGTATAATTAACAAAGAGATTTTATTTTTAACGTTGACTTACCTTGATTATGACTGGCAAATTAGTAAATGACAGTGTCAGATACCAATAATCTTATCAGTCATGTTCTTCATTCAGTTTAGGGAACATTTAGATATTTAGTAGCTAAAGGATAGAAGTTGAAAGTTCCAGCATCATGAGCTCAATGGTGGCTTCACAGAAAGAATAGGCATGGCATTCTAATCATATGATTAAAAGGCCCCTGAAGGTCAGATACTGCAACCAGAAACATAGTCTTACTCTTTTTTTTTTTTTTTTTGGGTTTTTTGAGACAGGGTCTCGCCTGGTAGTTCAGCCTGGCCCTGAGCTCAGCCTCAAACTCACATCACAGCAATCCTCCTGCCTCTGCCTGCTGAGTACTGGGATGACAGGCGTGAGCCACCACACCTGGCGCTGTGGTATGTCATACTGATTGCTGGTGGGTGTGAGTCTCCATACCCAGTATTATATGTGGTTACCGGGGATTGAACCTGGGTCCTTGCACTTGCAAGACAGGTGCTGGAACCACTGAGCTAAATCTCTGGCTCCCATAATCTTACTCTTTTGGCTCTTAACATGATTCTTTTCAGAAGTGTTGTTTAGTTTAAATCCTTGGAATGTGATGCCAACTGGCTTTACCATTTATTTATTGAACTTCCAAAATTGTGACAGATATATTGTCCAGGATATGGTAACAAAATAAACTAATAAATAAATAAACACAAGGTTCTCCCTGCCTTTTCAAAAAAATTACATTCTGGAAAAGCAAGAATATAAATCACTGAGATACAAAGCAAAGTGGAGAAAAAGCTTAAGAACAAAAAACTTGTCCCGATATTTGTTTGAATAAATCAGGCATGTCTGAATGGCAGAGATCAACCTTGCAAGATTGGTTAGCTACAAACAGATAGAAACTGGAGGTTAAGCAGGTGTCTGGTTGCTGAGGTCTACAAGCACAGAAAACCACATCCTGTGTCTTATAAGAGGAATGAGTAGTCCTTGCTGAGTGGAATGCACTTGTGATGTCGATGCTGGAAGAAGCTGAGGAGATCTTGCTTATATATTATAAGAACATTATGCAGGCAATAAAGGGTTGATTAGGCCAAGTCAGCATTTTCAGAGCAGTAGCTGCCATTTCAGTTGTCTTTCTTCCGTGATAAATAGACTATACTTCTATCCACATACAAATGAGACGTCAGAAAACCATGTCTTGATCTAACTATGAAAATGGCTGTTTTTGTTTGGGATAGTTTAGATCTCATTTAACCAACATCTTAGCTTCCTCTCTCTTTTCTTCTCATTCTTCTAAGTTAAATTCCTAGGTGATCTGGTTTCTGATGAAAAATGACACTAGAGACTAGAGTAGTGAGGGTGATACTGCAGAGGAGCACTGATGCGGGCTGCTCCAGCGATAAACAGCAGCCTGTCTGCCACCAACCTGTCTGCCTTCTGCGGCTCAGGGGCCGTCAGTTGTCAGAATGACAACCTGACTCAGTGTGGATGATTCAGGCCAAATCTTGGTAAAGTAGAAACTTCCCGCTGTGTAGGCCCTGTATCATCTTCATGAACTAGTGAGGAGGCAGGAGGCAGCGGAAGTTTAGTCCTTGCAAAGGGGTGACCTCTTCATGGGGCCTGTTCAGCGGAGAGGGCTGTGGAGAGGGGAGAGTTGCAGATAGATGACTGGCGGGGAAGCTGGGGGCCTGTGGATTCGGTGAGCTCCACCAGGTGGCATTCTGTGAGGAGGATGTGCCTCTGGGCAAGGGCCCCTTGTGAGGGACTCTGGGAGTGGCAGCATTTGCAGGGAGGAGAGATCACATTCCGGAAAGCTGCCTGGAAGCGGCGAGACAGTAGGTTATAGATGATAGGGTTGACAGCAGAACTCAGGTAGAAGAATACACCTGGAACACAAGGGGTTAGAGGGAATGTAACAAGGAGAAATTGAGGGATAGGGATGAGTGGGAGAAACATAAATGGTAAAGGCTAGAATCTCTGTGAAAGTCCCTTTTGGGAAAGGATGATAGATACAAAACTCTAATTGAGAATACAAAATGTTCTGGATACATCTATTTCCTGTGCACTTAGGAATCAAACACAAAAAGATTAAAGAATCTAGGGAAAAAAAATCAGGCTGGCATGGGGTTTCTCTGAGCTGTTCAGTAACTTCCTTTGATCCCCACTTGTTTAATTAAAGAGCATGTTCTCATACCATTAATGAGAGATGCTAAGGTATCAGAGAAAAGAGATGTTTTTCTCATTGAAATTTTACTTAAATCTATAATCTGAAATAGCGTGTAATGCAGGGACAGTAAATTAGCCAAGGCCTATTCCCTACTGAGACACTGTACCTTATAATGTTTAAAGTCTGGACAAGGATATGGTCTCCAGTGGCCTGTCCATACCTCTTCTTTTCCCTGAATGGATCTTCTACCTGACTGAATGATTTCATTTCACCGTATGCTTTTTCTACCAGAGGCCTTGCAATGATCACCTTCCTGTTGGTTAGACACTCGTGTATATTTGCACCTTATTTATTGCTCCAAAGCTCAAGAGCAGCCTAGGGTTGAGAATCAAAGGATCTGATCATTTTTGAATCTTGCTTTGTTTTGTTTTGTGACCTTAAAAACAATGGACGTTTCCGTTTCTTCCTCTGTAAAATGGCAAGTAGAGATTACAGTCTGATCCATTTCCCTGCAGTATTGTGAGCACATAGTTGAAATGCTATACACAAAGAGGAGTGGTTAAGAAAATAAAACAGTTCATAGTCATTTTTTCTACCATCATCATATAACGGCAACTCATGTGGACAGCATATTCCTGTTACCTTCATTCACATAGTTCAAAACCATCAGATTGCCATATGCCCTGTGTACAGAGTACGCAGGAAGGAATATAAAGTAGAAAATTACTAACCACTGTTAGTTCATTCAAGAAAGAATTACTGATTATACTCTTAATATGTGCCAGAAATGTTAAGCTACATTGAATTAGATTGAGAGTTTGTTCTAATGTAGATTTTGTTCTTCAAGGACTTTGTATAGTGTTGTAAAGGCAAGAGCTACAGCAAAGCTCAATAACTGAGAATACCAACCGTTTTCTTTGAAGGGCAAAATATGACACACTGACAAAAGTTCTCTAAGTCATTTACTAGCATGAACACAGGACTGTAATGGTTATGAATGAGCCTTTTGGGGAACTGGAGACTACTTAGACCTTGAAATGAATACATGGCAGTTAAGAAAAGGAGCAGAGGATATTGTGTCTATAGGCACAGCATATGCAAAGTTGGGAAAACTTAACATCATATAGGACTGATGTGAAGAAATCTGTTAACTAGCTTGATAACTGTATAGTCATTAGGAAAAATGCAATAGTTTGATGGATATAAGATCAAGTTAAGGGTATTTCCTATAGTATTTAAAAGGATAGATTTCATCCAGTTCACAGTGTGAAGGAAGGGAGATGATATTTTAAGAGTACTGTCTTTATTGAAGACATATTTTGAAACTTTTAAATATTGTTGCCTATGGAGAGGTGTAGTTAACTATTCTGATCCCATGTGAACCTTCAGTGTTCCCCAGTTTACTTAGGCATTTCCATTTTTCTCATACTGACCACAGCCTGCTGAGTACAGCAAAGCTGACAGACCGGCAGAAATGGGGTATCTAGTACTCATGTACATATCTAGTACTCATGTACATGTATGGCTTCTGCTTTGTGAACTTCTGAAGTTTAGCCTCCTGTATGCTCAACACACCTCATCTCATGTCCTAGAGAGTCTGAGAAGCCCATAGAATCAGCCAGTGACAAGCAGAGAAGAGGGGGCGGAAGTGATGAGAATCTAATGGCACTAGATGTCCTGCCTGGTTTAAGGACTGAGCCATGCTGACTACTGGCTGTTCTCTGCTCTGCTTCTGTGGAAGGAACCCTGGGCTTCACATTGATGGCTGGGACCAGAGCCTGTGCCTTTGTGCAGGTCATTTCTTCTTGTGGAACTCTTAGTTTGACTACAGTACATTTAAACTGTAATATCCACTTAACAACTTGTGATAAATATGGGGTGACATGCAGAATTTTATCTCCTCCACATTCTCTAATGCCCATGATTTCATTTGGGTCTCACTGTCAGCCCAAGGCTGGTCTAGAGTAGGAATTGTGACTGTTGGGTAGATACAGAAGTTTTGACAGGAAGGAAGCCAAGTGCTCTGCTTCACCTATGTACTCATGCTGCAAGTGGGCTGTGAATCTGGGTCCTAAGCCTCAGGACTTTCCATCATGATTTCTGTCACATCCCAAGAGGGCATAGACATTCTTTGTCTATTCTTGACAGAAACTACAGTAGCCTAAAAGCAGACTTCGATGTCCATGAATGCCCGTTGTTTGGCTTTTGTGAAGCAATGTGAGATTTCAGGGACACGGTGCTTACTGAATAACAACAAATTCACTCATATGAGCCCTGGCAGGAGAAGCAGAGAAGTAACCCTGGACTGTTTTTCACCTCAGAGTTGAAGGTTTTCCATGAAGTTGCTCCTAAAATAGCCATAGTTTGTATTCTGAGCATCATTTTGGGCATTCTTTTAAGACCATGACATAAAGTGTAATAAACACTGTTTATTCTGTATTTTTTTATGGAAATTTGTGTAATTTTTCACAGAAAAAAATTTGTATTCTCTGTATCAGTATCTACTTGTAGTACATTAGAGAACATTAGAAGGAAATAGCTACTGTTATTTTGACTAATAGTGTGCCTGACCAATCTTTGAATACAATTGAAATCGGGATTCCTGTGATGTAGTATGATACCAAAGCATCAAGAAGATGGCAATAAAGCTCTAATTACCTGGACACTTGTCAAACGGTCAAACTGGCCATACAAGCTTTTACCTGACACCACGTGGATGAGGTTAAATGCAGCGGCCAGGGGTTCTGTCCACTCCTCCACGAAACTGAAGAAGAGCCGGTCAATGTGGAATGGCATCCAACAGACAGCAAACACTAAGACCAAGACGACTGCAGAGAAGGTAAACAGGAGAGAACAGGCAGAGTTGGCAACAGAGTGCTCATTCGGAGACATCTGCTCCTGCGAGGAGTTTCTCCTCCACATTAGTTAAACTAGAACTACTGTAGGTAAATTAGCACTCTGAGAGCCTCAAAAAAGAATAGTTAAACCTAAGAATTAATTGCAGTAGCATCTGGGATGATTTTCCTATTTGACTGCACAATTCCTAACATAATATGTTTACAGCATTTGTAGAGTACTGAATTTATTTTAAAGTTTTGGACACAATGTACTGTCCAAGTAAATTATGCTGTGGACTGTTGGAACCATGCAAACTGGCTTTCTAAATAAATATTTGGAACCAATTGGTGGATGTTCTTTAAAGTCATAAATTAATAGCGTGCTGCTACTTGGGTGTACGAATTCACTTTGTTACTGTAGAAATAATGAGTTGGTCTGAATTTAGTCATTTAAAATTGTGTGATGGGTGGGAGAAAAGAGTGGAAGATGCACAATCAGAGGTGTAACACTGCTTTGCAAACATCTTTTGAGGAGGAAAGGGTGTGTTTGTTGTAGTCTAAATTGCTAGAGCACAGGATTCCTTCTGATATGTAATTTTTAACTCTCAAGGCAGGGATTGGTGCTACTATAGTTTCTCTTTGAGGCATTTGAAGATAAATATGTATGTTTTGAATCTTTTGAAGCTGTAGAACAATTTCCTTTGCCGTGACATGGTGCTGGGGTATTGCCTCTAAATAAGCTTTTAGGGATAAGGGGGAGATAAAGTTGAATGTAGAGAAGGTTTGTTATGAGTTGATGATTTTGGCGGTTAGGTGGGGGGCCTGGGCCAGGCACCTTAGGGTTCTCTGCTTCTGTAAGTCACCAGGTCAGTAGTACTTGTTTGTCCACTTGCTTAGTGTCTACGTTGTCTGCCTGTGAGATGTGGCTTCAGGAATATTTAGGAACTTCTTCTAATCTTAGTCCCCCAGGGAAATTTGTTCACTGTTAAAATAATTCTCAGTAGTTAAAATTTAATTCATGGTAAAGTCCAACCTTTTCTAAAAGCAAATAGTTTAGATGTTTTATTGTAACTTCAGTGTGAGTGACTTTTACTGCGAGTAGATCACCACCAAAGAAAAATGTGGAGAGAGAATGAAGATGTGGGGTGTTTTGACATCGAGTCAGGTGTCAACAAGATCTAGAAAATTTCCGAGGAAAGGATGATTAAAGTTAAAATATCATCTTCAGGCCTGGGATTTAGCTCAGTGGTTCCAGAGCCTGCCTGGCAAGCACAAGGACCTGGGTTTGATCCCCAGTAACCACATACAATAACGAGCATGGGAACTCACGCTCACCAGCAATCATAACCATACACCAACCATAGGGCCAGGTGTGGTGGCTCACACCTATAATCCAAGCATTCAGGAGGCAGAGGCAGGAGGATTGTTGAGTTTGAGGCTGAGTTCAGGATCAGTCTGAACTACAAAGTGAGACTCTGTCTCAAAAAGAAAAAAAGGAAAAAAAATATATGTATATATAAAATCTTCATTCACTGCATAGTTTTTTGGTTCACAGATGAGACATAGTTATAGGTGTTTCATATTCACAGTGCCCTTGAGAATTTGTTACTTTCAAACCTTAGGTTTTACTTTGGAAAATGCATGACAATTCTTTCCCCTTTCACTAACTCATGGATTAGTGCTGGATCATAAATTTTTCCTATTTTTCTATTAAACAGATCACATATTTTTATAACACTCTTTAGAGAGCACTGCCTAGATTTTTGTAAAAAGAACACCTTATCTATACAGAAATATTGTTTAGATACAAAGTTACATGGTGCCATAGGCAGAATGGCAGTTCAGAGGTACTCCTGACCATATTTCTCAATATGGTAATAAAATATCCCATGGACTCCATGAGTGGACTTCAGGAGGTTATGATTATCTGAAAAGGATTATAAAACATTTTTTGTAGATGTATTTATAAAGTTTGTGGTAGAGAGCTTATGACTGCTATCATATTGGTAAAGAAACCCATCACATAGTGAGTTGACCGTCGTCTACCTCCTGAATGTATGGAGGAGAGGTGACACTCAAAGGCTGGGACAAGAGAGGTGATTTACTGCACACCACATGCAGTGTATGGCAGTGAGTGTAAGTTATCATGTTGTGAGGGTTGAGAAGCAAAAGCGAAACACAGGTGTGCGTGTGTGTGTGTGTGTGTGTGTGTGTGTCTTTGCTGGAGAAAGCTAAGAGAGTTAGATTGGGATGCTCTGTTTCAGAGTCATTTGGGGCCTCATCTCCGCAGCACTTTGTCATTCTCCAGTGCAACTCTTGCTCTTAGTAACAAAAGAAAACAAACACCAAAACACAAGGGTAGACTCACACAGCATCTTGTTCACTGATTTTCGGGAGGGTCTCTGAATATTTGCAGTCACTTCCTCTGTCTCGAGGGATTCATCTTTCTTTAGCTGAGAAAGAAATGGAAAGTAACAGTAGAAAAGAGAAGTGTGTTTTCTTCTTCCATTAAGATTTGAGAAGGGTAACACTACCACAGACCCTCCTGGTTTAAGGACTCATTCCCATTCCTGGGACTGGGTTGATTTATGAGTTGGTCACTAAATGTGGAATTGTACATAGTATGCATGTTACAGTGTTCTGAACAAAGAAATGGTCAAATTCCAACTTGCTGACTTATGTACATATCTCTTACACGCAGTACTATAATGTATAACAACATAAAACGACAGTCTTACACTGTACAGTATGGTCAGCAGAAGTTACACCTCTCTTCTGTAGAAGAAGCCACCATATAGCCACATAGCCTCTCATGTTCTGGGACCTTAAGTCTGAATGTGGGTTGTACGGGGGAGACTTGGGTGGAAAGGGTGAGCAGCGCGCCTCTGCAGTAGCTCTGAGTAGTCTTTTACTAATACTGATAAAAAGGTGTACCCTTCTGAGTTTACATATTAAATCAATACATTCATCATACTTGAACTATCTTGTGATGTGTCATAGGATATGTGACTATCAGCAGTACTGGTCATATAATCTTTCCAGGCTCCTCTGTTCCAGGGAGACTTTGGTGGTCACTGTCCCACTGCTGCCTTTTCTTCTGATTTCCCCTACAATGCAGATCTTTATTATTCATCTGGTGGTGATTTTTCCTTTAAATTATTTATTATTAATCTTAATCCATTGAAATTAATTAATATTTAATTGTCAACCAAATAATCTATTAATTTATCATAATTATTTAATTAGTAAGAATTATTTAATATGTTATTATTATTATTATTATTAGTTTGTGGGGACATTGGTTCAGATAAAGGAAACTTTTAAGGATTCATAAGAAACTACTATCAAGTATCTGACAGTATAATGTACATTTTCTCGTAGGGTCCCTAGCACTCATTCTTTTTTTTTTTTTGCTAAACAACAGTACTGTAATTTTCTCTTAGGTAATTTAGTCCTTCCCCATACTTAGACATTAGTTTGGCAGGGAATGATTCCCACTCGGGCTCCTATTGTCTCTAGATAACCAATCAAATCATAATAAATTCTAGCGTACTGATTGGATAATTTGGACCAGTGAGATTTCAGGTATTTGCTTTTGCTTCCAGGAATTGAAATTTCATTTTGTTTGGGGGGGATTGCTAGAGGGAGTTCTATCTCTGTGTCTGAGGTCTGGAGTTATGGTAGCTACTTATTGTTTTGGTCCACCATTGGAAAAAAGCTACCGATTTGCTGCTTTGTAGAGTTAAAATTAAGCTGAACATCACAGGAGAAACAAAGCAAAGAATCAACTAGGAAACAAATTAGACAACCGATGACCCTGTGTATTTGACTGCATTAATCTTCAGGAAAAGGCAGCTCTGTGTATCTTCTTTATATTTTTCTGAGTGAGACTGCGGTTCCCTCATTACCAGTGCCCGTAGTCCCAATTAATAGATGGAGGCCTTCCAATGGAGGGCAAATCCAAACTATTTTGTGTCCACGACCTGACTGGGATCAACAGTGTGTTGTAAGAAGGTGGATTCAAAATCAAGGTGAATAAGAAAGAGGAACAGTGGAACAAACTGCTGTAGTGGAAAGTCTTTTTCGTGGGCTGAGAGGCATGTGAAAGAAACCTTTCAGGAAAATAGTATTCAAAATTAGATAAGACCAGGAAAGGTAGTCATCACAAGCTGTCTGTAGAGCTGCCCATTTTGGCTCTTTAACAAAGAATTGTGCCCTCGACCTTAGGGAGGTCAGGGCCACATGGGCCTGCGCGTCCCCTGGGCTGATCACTGATCAGTAAGCCCAGCCGTTGTTTCTGGGCCAACTGATGCTCTTTAAGTATCTCCATATTTTCGTCCCCTGAGGGAATCAAGTGCTAAGAAAATGACCCCTTGAAAATCAGCCTTGTGTTGAAAAGAATAAAAAAAAAGGGGGGGATGATTATGCAGTAATTTTGGAGTCGATGGAAGGAAACTGCAATTTATCAGATGTTGTGAGCACAATAGTAAAATAAAATCATGGTGCAGTTTCCTTATCCCAGAGTCTGGGACCTGATGCCAGTGAGGTATGATTGCTGTTCTGGCTGTTCTCACAAGGCGACTCAACGACTATCATAAAAACTTACTATTTTGGAAATAGAATTATTTATTTAGATCTTTGGGCCCAAATAGCTTGTTCCCTGAGTCCCTTCTAGAAATTCTCTTTCTTCTGCTGCTGCTCTCTGAGAAGCAGAGCTGGCTGATACCCAGGCATAGCGAGTTATGCAGAGAAGGAGACTGTGAAAGGGGAGCAGGAGTCACCCTACAACCTTAAGCCGTGGTTTTCAATGACATCTACTACCGTTTAAAAGTATTTCAGGCTTTAAAAAATTATAGTATTATAGGGTGCAATTATTCCACTTTTTAAGTATCAGTCCATAATTAAGGACACAGAGAGGATACTGAGATCGCTAGTCACTTCTTGGTGGCTGGAGTTTTAGTTCTCAATGGTAATATCTCCAGCTCGAAGCGTAACTTCCCTAAACACATCATGAAGCGAGGAATTCATGCACTTCTTTTATGAACAGGCCTCCTGTGCATGTATTGTTTGCATTGAAAGAAAACAAATGCCCGTTAGTTATTACTTAGTTTTGAACTGCCTTAAGTTGAAACGACACAAAAAATTAAGGAAGAGTGAAAGATGAAGTATTTACACACACTGAACATTGTTCCAGCAGATTTTACAGTGTCTGGCACAGTACAATCTGTGCCCGCTTTGAATGCTGCTTTAATGTGGCCCTTATTGCTGCTTTATTATTGAACAATTTCATTTCCCTTCAGGTGTTTAGACAAATAAGCATCGAACCATTAGTTATTTCTTCCTTTCCCAAACTTTTATTTTAAAAGTTGCACAGCAAGGTAGAGGAATGAAAAACTGTGGTCCTTGTATGGGAAGTGCAGAAGCATTTTTTTAGCCATGATAATCCAGCTATCCCCACCAGCTCCATGACATCAAAGTGAAGGGAAGGTTCCTAGGGTTGATTCCACTTGGTTTATTACTCAGATCAGTTGTTCATAGTAAGTGAAATTATTCCAGCTGTGAAATATAGTAAGTGAAATATTCCAGCTGAAATAATTCTAGCTGTTCACAGATAGGCATCCTGAAGATTGGTTTCACAACAAGATGTCATAGTGTATTTGCGTACCTGTCTTTGCAACCTCAGTATAATCTTTTTTCCATCTACGTGTGAGTCTGTGTGTGTGTGTGTGTGTGTGCACATGCACAAATGTCAACATCTACATCTACATGTAGATGTCTGGCTATAGCAATGCATCTGTATGGTGTGGCTGAATCCTGCTGAGGTGTTAGGTGCATCCTGATCAGCATGAGCTGTAAAGTGAGAGTAGGAAAGACAAACTCAAGATGAGCATTTTATGAGAGCTTCCTGCTGTTTGGGAGGGACTGGCCCTGGGATAATTTTTTCCATCTTTACAGTTTTCTAACCCTGGAGAACAGTTCCGTTTAGGATGATGTCCTAGAAGAGTGATGCGACTCTTCTAGAACTTTCAGTGCTATGAACAGCCCACTGTGGCCTGCGTACCCTGGGTTTGCCGCCGCTGTCCCAGAATATTGAAGCATCACTGAGTGTTTAGTTTGAATTCACCTGCTGCCTCCCTCCTAGGAGTTCATGCAGGTGGCAGGTTGAAGGCCTTCTCACAGCAGTGGGACCCAGAGTGAATCACACCTTACCTTAGACTTGCGTTACTAATTTAAATGTCAGCTGGATCGCCTGGATCTCTTTAAGGTCTCATAGATCAGAAAGATCCCGGGACCATGTCTCCAAGTCATTTGCTTTAAAGATGGAGAAGCTGGAACCCAGTAGTAATGGATTTAGCTACTCAGTGAGCTTCTGATCTAGTTGGAGGGAAATAAATGAAGGGATCCTCAAGTATAGAATTATAAATTGTAATGAGGGAAAGTCCCTGGGAGGCCTGAGCAGCTATAGCAGGCAGGGCCAGGCACAGCTGGGGCTCTGGGGGGCACCCCTGTGGAAGTGAGACTGGGGGTGATTTGGAGGGTGAATGACAATGGAAAAGGCAAACAGCAGAAGCATTCCAGGAAAAAGGCACTGAAGCCCTGAGGCCAGTGTTACAGAACCGTGTTGCTTCTCAGGACTTTTGGTCTAGGGATATTTAAATTCTTCTAGGAGACAATTGCGAAGCAGACAGCTCCTCTCTTGGTATCCTGGTAACCTGATAAAAACTCATCCTTCCTGAGAACACAAAGCAACTCTGGTGTCTGACCTACTGCTTGATTTGTCCCTCAGCTCCTGATCCAAATGAGCTATGGATTTTTCACAGTGAAACTCACAGTAATAGTTTGTGGGAATATGTTTTTTGTTCATATTTAAGCATTTTCCTGAAACTGACCCAATTAAATGATTGGTGTTGGATGAAATTATAGTAATAAATTCTTGGTTTTCTTTTTCCAAATAAGACTTGTGAAGTTTGTTTAGAAGCATTCTTCTTAGTGGGTTGTACTGGGAAGTTAAAGGCTAGCAGCTGGTTTGCAGTGACAAATCTGAGAGGACAGGATGGACCTGGCACAGCCCTTTGTCCATTTAGATTCACTCCCATATCCGGAAGTTCATGGCATTTAACATTTGTTCTTTTCACTTAGACCTTGCTGTGCATCTTGGGATCGAGAGGTAGTTGAAAGTTCCGTCTGTGGGGTGCTCCTGTGTAGCAACCACCTTTCCCAGAGGCGAATGAATGGTAGTCTATCAACTGTCATGTGATATGTCGCGACAGACTCATCCTGAAGGATATCATGGGGGCATGTTTGTTCTGTTCACTGATTTATAACTCACACTGTTCCTCTTAAGCTTTTTCTTTTCTTCTTTTTTTAAAAGAATTACAGACCACAGAACTAGAAAGAGACATGACCTGATGTAAACATTTTCAATTTACACATATGGAAACTAAGGCCAGGAGAATGATGTGGAATTCCAGCCCGAAGGCATAAGGTGGCTAAGTGTTGACCTGGGAGTCTAAACGACCTCCTGTTGACTACGTAAGCTACCTCTTTAATGAACATAAAACACTGGTAGTCAAGAATTGCATCTCTATGGATTTGGGTGCAGAATATACTAGGAATTATATAAATTCCTACCTTTATCAAAAAATAGTTTGTCTTATCCAGTTTAGATCCAGAGAGAAGAAAAAAAAATATAGTTTACCTCAGTGGGCATAGGCTAGGAACTTCCAATTATATGTTGCAAACCGAACAATATTTCCTTTCTGATGTGTGTTCACACATTCTTTAACTCTGTCTTATGTGGTCTGTTTACCACCCCCCATCTCTCAGTCTCTCAAGAGGAGACTGTGCTGATCTCACCCTATATATTTGATTTTAATTTAATATTTTAACCAAAGCGTTAAGCAACCAAAAGGAAGTGTCTGACTTGATAGTTATATATCTGTCTCAGGCCATTAAATAGGTAGGGAAAGTTTGTGGTTACACTGAGACCTAGTTGGTGCATAAGAAAATTTCAATACAGGTGGTGAATGGGAAGGTGATAGAAAAATGACAACAAGGTACGAAAAAGCCCATCAGACTGAGATCGTTTAAGCTGCCTTTGCTGAGGTGCTTATTAAAGTGAGGTCTCACCTCAGGTGAGTGGAATATGATTTTCCCACCAGGAAGGGAGGAACACTGGTATTCCAGTGAATTTTCTAGCTGCATCTTAGAAGACCGACATATGCGGGAGTGACAGTGGAAGAAGCAAATGACATGCAGCTGTGGCTTTACTATGTGCTTCACTCAAAGCAAATTTTGTAATTTCTTAATTTTCCATCTAAATTCATGCTCTTTATCTCTGCGCTCCCTTCTGATATCTGATTCCAAATGTCTCCAATTCTAAAGTTTTCACTAAACTTTGAGCCAGTGACAAGAAAAGCACACAACGCCCAGCCGGTCAGCCCGGACACTCACTCTGAGCCCCATGAGGCAGTAGAGGGCACTGAGGAGGATCATGGGGAGGATGTAGAAGAGGACGGAGGTGACCTGGATGATGAAGTTGTAGATCCACATGGGCTTGGTGACTGTGCATGTGGCCGAGCCAGGAACGGAGGACCCATTGGGGAAATAGTGGAGCTTGATGCCATGCACGCTGGTGTTGGGCAGAGAGAAGATGATGGAGAAGCCCCAGACCGTGGTGAGGATCCAGAGGGCCCGCCGCTTGGTGCTCTCCAGCTTGGCCCGGAAGGGGTAGAGGATGGCCACATAGCGCTCCACACTGACCGTGGTGACGCTGAGGATGGAAGCAAAGCACACAGTCTCAAAGAGGGCGGTCTTGAAGTAGCAGCCCATTGGTCCGAAGAGGAAGGGGTAGTTGTGCCACATTTCATAGACTTCCAGGGGCATCCCCAGGAGCAGGACCAGGAGGTCTGAGACAGCCAGGCTAAACAAGTAGTAATTGGTCGGTGTCCTCATCATTTGGTCCCGGAGAATCACCAGGCACACCAGGAGGTTGCCTAGGACCCCCACTACAAAAATCAGAGCGTACACTACAGTCATGGGCAGGAACAGGGGACTGCGTCTCGGTCCACACACGTAGGTCAGATAGTCCTCCGTGCTGTTCAGGTACCTGTTCCATAGGTCCTCCAGTTCCTGCTGGGGCAGCCAGGAAGCATTTACAAGGTTCTCCATCAGTGACATCAAAATCCAGGCACGATGTCCCCTGATTTCAGGCTGTCTGTGATTAAAGCTGAGCTGGACAGAGAAAGCAGTCTGGAAAGTGCTGCTCAGAGAAGGAGACTGGCAGTGATGTGGGTTGCTCACATCTTTGATCCCTTTTGAAGAGACAGAAGCCCCGCCCCTCGGTGGCTGTGGGCCAATGAGTGTGCCGCAGGCTGTGCTCTGAGCCCGTGCTGGGCAGCTGTGCTGGTTGTGTGCAAAAAGGAGAGGAAGGAGAGACCTTCCGTGCATTGGGAGAAGCAGGATAAGCAGCTCACACAGAGTGTGACCCTCAAACAGATAGGGAGTGAGCAGTCCCAACAGTGCTCGTTGCAAAGTTGTAGGAATCTGGGTGGAAATAGAGAGGAGGTTGCATGGTGACTGTTTACAGAGTACAGATCTCCACTGAACCCTGCCATCTGTACAATATAACACATTATCGTATTCCATGGGAAATGTAGGGCTCTCTGGAGAAAAGCAATATAGAGGTGATTTTTTTGTTTTGGTGGAATGCACAATAGAATCAAAAGGGAGCCGAGATTTAGCTCATGTGGTACCCACCTTGCAAGTGCAAGGACCCGAGTTTGATTCCCAGTTCTGCAAAACAAACAAAAACAATAGAATTGAAAGTCTGAAAGGAGATTTGCACACCCCTCCTTCCTCCTACTGTCTGATATTTCTGTTTTAGCAGCTTCAGAAGTACATAGGCTTCAGAATTACACACTCATAGCAATTTAAGGAATTTGAGAAAATTACTTGAACTCCTACAACCTCATTTATTTATTTGCAGCCTTGATTTTATTTTGTACAATATGTATTTCTGGGGATTTCACTGTGTGTCAGCCAGTGTTCGATTCTTCATGGAAATGTTGGTCCACAAACTGTACAAGGTTGCTGGCCTCATTCCGCTTTTCTGATAGTAAAGGACTCTGAAAACAGTACGATTTCAGATTTAAAACTGATGTACAGTTACTTCTCAAGAAGAGCCAAAGGAATTTTATCTCAGGATATATCATTACAGATGATGTCTGAATGGTGGAAACTCAGTTGTAAAAGAGCTAAGAGACATATATTCTCAATAAAAGGAATAACAAGTATACAATCTGTGAAGTAGGAGCAAGGTGGGTTTCAGAAATAGTGAGGTGACCGGGAGAATTAGGTCGCCAGGAATGGCTAGAGGAATGAAGATGGTTAGTGTCGGATGACTGGCAGGGAGCAGGTCATGTAAACTCCTATGGAGTATGATGAAGAACTTGGAGGGATATTGCATCTGATTCTGAGCAGAAGAACTATCTAGAGGATTTTGAGCAGGAGAATTAAGGAGGGTGATGTTATTTAGCTAGTGACAAATCACTGTAATAGCAGAGAATTTGGGTAATACTTTGGATTTATGCCTATATTTGTAAGAGATGATAACTCACATGGTTCTGAAGAGTAAATGAGATTGCAGACATTAAGGCATTGTACATTTAAGTGATACTCAATACATGTTCATTATTCTTTCACTCTCTGTACATAGAATGATAAAAATTATAGACTAAAGAGGAAAAATGACTTGATGTCAATATAGGGTATATTATGGTGTATCATTAGTGATTCGCTGTGACACAGAAATCACTATTAATAACTTTGATGTATATTTTTGAAAAAAGAAATACAGTTTAAGTTTGAGATAAGAATTCCACTGAAGTGTAAGGCTTATTAAAATAAAGAGAGTAGATAGTAGCAGATTTTAAGCTTGGAACTAGCAAAGCTACTTCTTAATACACAGAGTGACAAGGTATAGATATTTCCACGTTATGGCAGAATAGGTCTAATTGAGTACAAAGATGTTAAATATAAGGAGTAAAATTTCAAATTATGCTGCTCTAAATAAATATGGTTATTTTATGTCACTGTACTAATTAAAAAATTCTAAAATGATATAAGGAGTAAAAGCAGCCAGTAGATAAGGAAGTGATATAGGAAAGATCAAAACACAAACTCTAATGTAGGTTTGAGCTCCAATCCTAGTTCTGTATCCTACCAGCTGTGTGACCCTAAAAATCTATTTTTCAGTCATGAGTCTCAGTTACTCAACTGGCAGAATAATAAAAATGGCACAGTTGCTTTCTAGGATTGCTAGGAGGGTTAAATAGTTCCAGGAAAAATGTTCAATACAAATCACTGACACTAATGCAGTATTTTAATTAAGTAGCTAATAATGAGATATGTAGAAGGATAATGATAATCAAATAATGAGAATGTCCATATTTGTACTGAAGTAATAAAAGACAAGACTTACAAGATTTAAAAACTAGAAGTCTATCGGGCCATCATTATGAAAGAACTCAGTTTCAACTAACATTTATGCAAGAAAGCAAATCGGAACAGCTGCTGAAAACATACAGACATCTATGTCCCAGTTGCCTTAGCGTGGACCTGTATTTCCTGTGAGTGTGGACCTGTACTTCCTATGAGTGTGGACTTGCACTCCTATGTGTGGACCTGTATGTACTTCCTCTGAGTGTGGACCTGCACTTCCTGTGAGTGTGGACCTGTACCTCCTGTGAGTGTGGACTTACACTTCCTGTGAGCATGGACCCGTACTTCCTGTGTGTGGACCTGTACTTCCTGGCTATGAGAAAATGGTGGGAATGTAAATGGCAAAGGGATTTGTATCCTGTAGGGTACACATGATTCTCCTGGAAAAGACCTGTCTGATGAAAATGCAGAAGAGCCAAGTGGAACTTAAGTCCCCTGCAGTGTTTGACAATAAATTTGGATGACTCTAAAGGATGGAGGGGACCTAATGTTTGGAGGTTCTTAAGGAGCACTAGCAGGGAGGTAATTTGATTGCATTTTCTGATAATGAACAGAGATTCTCAAAGTTGTTCACTTCAGACACAAAGCTGAATTATTTGCCTGTCAACTTGTATCCCTCTAGTTTGAGGGTTAGTCCTGGGACCGGAACTCTCCTGCATCTCTCAACTCTGTGACCATTCAGAGACCTTTTTTTATTTAACCTGTTAACATTCACCGTAACTTCGTAAGATACCACTGATATATGGACACTCAGCCTGAAAGTTAACAGGTTAAATAAAAAATGAAACTGCGTTTATGGACAAGCTCATCAGCAGTATGGAAATCGGACCTTCCACAGGACTGTGCTTTGTTGCTGTGGCTGAAATTCTGCGGTTACAAATATGATATAGAAGTTGCAGTAGCTTCTGTTGAATATAGAAAAATAACAGTAGCTTGATTTATTGTACACTTGTTCGTATGGGTCTTACTATAAGCTTTCCACATGTATTGGGACCTCTGGTCTCTGTAAAACCTATAAAGAGGGCTCTCTGTTTATTTCTGCCAAGAGCAGTAAGGAAAAGGCAGCTGCCACACCGCTAGGACTTCATGATGCTCACCGAGTACCTCTGTCTTTTGGGTCAGGTTACTTTTCAGTAACAGCAGTGCCCAGATTTTAGTGTATTAATGTAAGCAAGATTTGCTAGTAGCTTCTTTTCTATATTGTCCACACATTGAATAATGAGCAAACTCATGGTGACATTTCTCTAATGCCTGACTCCTAAATGTTATGCTTAAAAATAATAAACATCACTCTTAATCATATTTGATATCATTTCAGAGCCACCTTATGCCAAAGATGGTCAGAGCAGTAGTGTCACCAGGAAAAAACAAAAACAAAAAATGTTTGTTAAATGGAATTAGTGGCTGTACATGCTGCTATTGTGGATGTAAAATATGTCAGCTATTATTACAATTTTTAGTAGATGTTTCCAACATCTAAACCACCACCTATTGTGATTATTTTCTAGACAAGTTTTCTAGTGATTTTCCACCTTCAAATCTAGAGGCAAATTTTCTAAAGGATACAAAGTACTTTGTGTCTTCAAACATTGATAAACTGGCACATAAGTTCCATCAGTTTATGATTTAATATCATATACACTATACACTCAAATTTTCAATCTGTCACAGCACGTTAACAAAATTATTAGGAAAATTGTACTAGCATGACTAAAATGTACAAATAGCTCTGACAGGGCAGCAATCAGGAAGTGGTTTTCTTTAGGAAATAATTTTTACTAAAAGCGTCTTGGGAATAGAAGTAATTTAAAATGTTCAATACATATTAAATTCACAACTGTGACTCTCAATTGCCAATTAGTATACTTTGCTTTATAGTAGCTTTAGAAATATTTTTAAGTGGAAAGTCGCACATTCTGACATTATTTTTTAAAAACACAGCTTTTAAAGGATGTGCAATCATTTTCTGGAATTTTGTTTTTGAGGGGAAGGTAAGGTAAAACCAGAAAATAGTGGGGTATTTCACTGTAGCAGTGCCTGACTGTCTTAGAAAAGCTCACCGTCCCTAGGTGGGTTGGGAGGTGGTTTCTATAGCCCACAGTGTGAAGCGCTATTAAAGGATATGTTTTAATGGTAGAAAGCCACCTATTCTGATGCTCTTCTAAAGGCAGAATGAACAACTCCTCTGGGTGGACAGACAGAAAGTGGGAGGCTGGCAGAAGTGAAGAGGAAAACTCTGAGCACTTGGAGCCGACTGTTCGGAAATGGGTCACCTGGGTAGTCAGGGCGTTTAGCTCAGGCTGAGTGTCCGTATATCAGTTACTATACGTGAATTCTGTAGACTCGTTAATTTATAAAAAATAAAGGTTTATTCAGCTCCAAGTCTAGTGGTACATATGGTGGGGGTGTTCCTGGTCGTAGCAGACTCTTTGAAGTCCTGAGCTGGCATTGTGGGGCATACATAGCAAGGCTGAATGTGCTAGATTAGATGTTTTCTTCTCTTATAAAGTCATATTAGTGTTACATTAGGGCTCTGTCGTTAAGGCCTCCTATAACCTAATGAATCTCACCTCTAAATAGCATCGTCAGATTAATTGTCCACCTGTTTAACACCTTCTAATTTACATGACATCTCAGCCTGAGATATGGGTCTACATTCAACTGTACCGGAGTGATGCAAGTATGGTAGAAAGCTGAGGTCTGAGAAGTTGGCAAAAACTAGTGACATTTGAATATAGGGACAGGGATTGGAAGTAAAGTCCAAGCAAGGCAGAGACCAGGGCAAGGAGCCCTGTCGAGCTGGCAGGGTGTGTGCTGATGACAGTGCAGAGGATTGTAGGCTGTGCTAAGGGTTTCAGTTTGCTATGAAAAAAAAATCCTGAATACAGTATTCTAAATGAATGTGAACATTGCATGTCACAAAGATGAGATGAGATTAATAATAAAAAAGAAAATAGGGAAAAGGGAGTTGAAAGATGAAGGAGGGAGTGAGAAGGAAGGGAATTAAGAAGAAGAAATAAGCTGTATTATATACAGGTACTTGCTTCCCAAGATAAATATAGACTGCAAATATATATAAAAATTGATGACAAAAACTCAACAGTGAACTATTTTAAACAGGAAAATGACAGAAACTTTGGAAAAATTCCTTTTGGTATTTTAAGAAAATGGCTTAAAGTAGGATGATTGGGGGCAGAAGGCCATTCCTCTAGGCCTGTGAGTTACGACATCCTTGCCGTTAGATGGTGAGAAGAGACAAAAATATCAGATGAACAAGCCTGCTCTGTGTCTACACCCTTGCCAGCTTCCTGGACGTGTGCCCTTGAGAAGATACTTAACTTTCTCTCTCACTGTTTTCACCTGTATACAAATTAGAATGTTAACAGTGTGAACTTCAAGGTTATTAGAAGTGAACAGAAGCCTGACATGCAGCAAGCACTCAGTAAGTGTTAGCTTTTTGGGGCATCTGTCAAAGTTTTCACAGTAGTAATATTTGTATTGCCAAATGAAAGGAAAGGAAATTGGCAAAAAATGTTTCCAGTAACTGTATTAGTACAAATAAATTTTTTTTCTTCCAAAAGACCAGACTAAAAATTTAAGTTTCATGTATTTCTTTATCATTTCTCTGTGAGGTATGTGTCAGCTCACTTTTTTAAACAAAGTGAGAAAATTATCTTTCTCTTTCTGGTATTCCTTAGAGACTGTTTAAATTTCCAGTTTCACTGTGTGTCTTAGAGTGCACCTGTCCCCAAAGTGCTGCCAACATGGGGCAATAAACATGTTTATTTTTGGTGACATGACATTGTTATTTTAATTTGGTCTAAATTTAGCTACCTTTTAATGTGCAAAATAGTCAGTTTCCAACTTTAAAAAAGTGACTTTTTGCATAGTTTGTCCTAATAATAAATAGCAAGGTAGACTTCTGAAAATGCTGTACAAAGAAACGAAAGTTTTAGTGCGATATTTAAATAAAAAGTGAGGTGGGATCCCTGAGAAGCCTGCAACAAAAACAACCCAGGAATAGTTAAAAGTGCTGGGAAGGAGCCCTTGGATAGGGTGCGACTTTGAGGCTAATTTCTGTGTCTAAAAGACTGTTCTGAGGATGACAGCGAAACATTTTCTGTTAGTTCTTGGTTCAAAATAAATACCATAAAAAGGTGAACATTGAGATAAGGCAGGAAGACTTGCCTAACAGGCTGCTGCGCGGGTGGCAGGGCCTTTCCTCGCAGGGAAGATTTGTAGGAAGAGTGGGGACCTGTCAGGGCTGCTGGAAGGGGCCCAGGGGGACAGAGTATCTCAGCCCTCAGTGCCCTGTGCAGACCCTCACTGGTCACATATGGCAGCCTGAGGGAAACACAGCCTTGAGGCCCAGCCTGACCTCCCGATCTGGGCTGTGTCACTCTGAGCTCTCAGAGACTGCACATTCGTGACTCCGGCTCTTCTTCCTGAAATCCTCTTCCCTGCGAGGCGAGGCAGGGTCCCTCACCCCAGAACACGGCTGCTGCTGTGAAGAGAGGAGGAGAATCCATCGAGCTGGCCAGCTTTTATGATTTTTCAAACCACTCCAGTCTTTTCCACATCAATTTCTCATTGGTCTCTAGTGTGATACTGAAAGAATTGGGTGTTGTTTCTATAGAACTAAGTTTTAGGCCTTTCGCTCTCAGATCTGGGAGCAATTCAAGGATCTGTTGGTTTCACTTAGGTGTTTAGTGCAAGAGGAACTAAGTGCAGGCCAGAGAAGGGTGGTGCGTCCTCCTAGCTTGGTGTAAAAACTGCTGATGGCTCCTTGGAGCATTAATGTGACCCAGCATTTTCCTTTCCTTTTTTTGCCCCTGTCTGTGTCTCACTCTGTCTCAGTCTTTCTCTGTGAAACATACATGCACATCTACACACTTTGGTTTAAACAACTCAACTTTCAGTTCATATGGTCCTGGGGCCACAGAGCAAAAGGAAAGACAAAGGCCGATACAGTAGAGCAGAAAGAATCTCCCTCAGGCTGAGTGAGCAGCTATGAGGACAAAATGAGCAGGAGTTGAAAGCTAATGGAAATACAGAGCAAGAATACCCATTTCCAGAAGTTGGCCTTTACACCTGCCACCTGTGGCTGCTAAAAGTTCATTAAAGAGTCCAGCATCATGATTAGGTTAGAGAGAAAATGGGGAAAGCAGTGGAAAGTCCTCAGCACAGCAGCCAGATGATAATACACACACACACACACACACACACACACACACACACACACACACATGCACATGCACACACACACACACGCACGCACACACAGTTGTACTATTGAAGGAGGCTGTTTGGCCTGTTCCATGATTGTGCTAGTTATTTTGCATATATGTAGTTCCATGTCATCATGGAGGAAAATGTGTGGATCTTTTAAATTGCATCTGCTCTCGGTGGGATTGTGAGTTCCAACATGACCTTGGGAAAACACTTCATAGTCTCCCAGAGCTTTCTGCAATTTCTTGTTTAAACTGGAGGCTTCCTGGTAAAGGTGTGCTTAGGAAGGCAGAGGCCCGCCCAGCTTGTTCACTTCCCTGCCTGGCACTGCCTTTCTGTGTGCAGACATGAAGGGTACTGGAGCACTGTGGATGTGCAGAAGAGTGTGTACGTGTTAAAGGAGGAAGAAAGACAGAAGGTCAGCAGGCCAGCTGCCTGCTGGCTCTGGGGTCTTATTTGCGGGAATCAGGTTTTCTAAGTCACTTTCTGGTCTGGTCTGAGGTTTTCTTTATAGTGTTTGTGTTTCACTCATGTCCTCAAGCTAGTGTACAGTATAGTGAGGAAACCATGGCTACTTGGTTAGTGAAACCCAGGATTCCATTTTCTGGCTGAAGTTATATGACCTTGGGCAAGTTACTCTAATTTGGTGTTGTAAGCATCAATTTCCACGGCAGAAAATAGGCTTAGGCATTCCTACTGAGAATGTAGTAATGATGACAATGAAAGTGAACTGTTTACAACAGTGTTTGCCCTACAGGATGCGTTCAGTACATCCTGTTGCTCTGTATGGGCCGGTCAAGGAAGCTGACCTACTAACGAGGTGGCCTGATCAGTGTTCTATGCACCGATACCTGATAAGCGTTCAGCAAATGACTTAAAATGGAAGGCCTAAAGGCATACTGACTTTGGCTATAGGCGTGTTGAAGTGGGAAGCAATTTAGAAGCCTTATATTATTTTTTGATGTGATTAGTTTTAGGGATTTAAAAATTATTTATTTGAACATGCTGGTTCCATAATTTCTATCTTTCAAACTATTGATAATTTCTTATTTTTATGATTGATGATTAATATTTCTAAGTATTATGAAACTTGGAAATGGGATATATTATGATATAACAAATCTTGTATCTCTTAATTTCATTTTATAGCCTTGTAGGTTTTCATGTAAAAATGATTGGCATTGGTACAGAAATAAGCAAATAAATGGACAGAGCTTATTGAGTAGACACATACGGGGTGCTTCACAGGATGCAAGGATGACACAAAGAGCCTGGCTGGAGACGGGAAGGAGCCGAGGCTGAGAGGTACCAGCAGACTCAGGCAGCCGCATCTCAGGAGCTGAGGGTCCACTCTAACTCTATCCTCACAGATGGGATTCTTGCTTATGAGTTAAGTTCCTTAAAGTAAAAATGAGATGTACTTAGCTCAGATTTCTTGTTCAGTTCTGTGACTGGCCGAGTAGGACCATTTCCCCACTAGAAGGGAGGAGAGGACCGACAGTAAAGGCAGAGATCAACTGCCTGCCCCAGGAAGTTCCCAGCCTTATATTCTCGTCTCCATTACTTGATCTGCAGATAATATTTGAGAGCATTCAGGGCTCAGAGATACTGGGAAGTATTTAATTGTGTTAAGAGAAGGTGGTGTGTCTGGGATCAGAATGCTACGCTCTTTCCTTAGAGTTATTTGTCTATAACGGAAGGGTGTTATGACTCTGTTACAACTAGTATTGTTACCACCACCATTTGCTGAGTACTTCATTCATTGGTTTTTAACTGCTGGTCAGAAATTAGGCACAAAACAGTGTTGTCCTTTGTTAGGTGCTAGTAGGGACACTCATTTAATCACATAATATCTTAGATCAATACCTGATCACAGCTATGATGAGAGAGAAGTGCATCATGGGCTAGAGAGCATTAATTATGAAGATTTGGCTTTGTCTGATGTGGTAGAGAGGAAACACCAGGATTTAACCAAGAGAAAGGAGCTGAGGAGAAAGCATGGTTCATTTGAGAAATCAGTGAAAGGTCATGTGGCTGAAGCAGAGAGAAGCAAAGAGCCTGGGAAATGAGATATAACCATGAAGGAGCTTGTGCGTCCTTTTAAGTGCTACGTTTGACCTGAGAGTACAGTAAATCTGTTGGTCCATAGACATGTGGCAAGTACACCCAGGTTTGCATGGTAGGCGTGAGAGTGTGACTACTGCAGAGAAAGCCACACTGCAGAGGCTCCTGGAAAACGCTGAGTACTGCGTGTGGAGTATTCAACAGCCACGGTGTGAACACAGGGGAAGGGTCAGGAGTGGAGTGGGTCTTTTGGGACTAAGTCCCACCGAGACAATCTCTCAGGAAATGACATCATCTTAAAGCCCACCCAAAAGCTCTTTTACTCAGCAGAGGGCCACCCTTCCATCCTGAGGAAGGTGCAGATATAAACTGGAGCACACTATTTAAAGGCGATATCTACTACTGCCCTACCTGTTACCAAGAGGTTTCTATGCAGAAGTGATTAGGTCGTTCTGTTGTTCAAGTGCAGAAGCAAGTCGTTACAGAAGCCAATAGCAATGATTAGATCACTGGTTACTATAGAATAGTATGTTCTAAAAACATACAATCTGCAGCTGCATGTATTGGTTGGCTGGATAGTTCCCAAGGAGACAAGTTCTGGGTTAACAGAGACGTTTACAGGATACAAAGTGGAGGGTTTTTTTTTTTTTTTTTAACAAAATGGCTGTTTTGATGTCAAGTTGAGTCTCACAGGTCTATCAGGAGATATTCACAGGGGTCTGTGAGACATGAGAGAGCCTTCAGGTAGGGCTGCTGAGGTGGTAAAGAGCAGTGGACAGACTTGGAAAATGTTTAAGTAAAGCAGAGTTAACCAGTTGGTGCTGGGGTAGATGCAGAGTGTGTGGGGGATGAGGGCGCTGAGAATGGCCTCTGGCAAGTCTACCTGAGTGCAGCCGGGTCTTCATGTTGACAGAGGACAGCAGGAAAAGTCGGAGCTGCTGGGAAAGACCAAAAGTTTCATTCTGCACTTTCCAGCTTTGACATGTGTTTGTGATAGCTCTGTGGGTGGTGCAGGCGTGTGAGTGGACTCTTTCTTGGTCATAGCTGTGTTTCTTCAGTTGTTTCTTAGGGTGTCTGTCACTTCTGACACTGTGTGTGTATTATTTCCTTCTTCTGGACATCCCCCTTATCACTGCCTCCTTTTCAGGCAATGAAAGTGCTGTTACCTAAGACTACTAGCAATTGGCTGAGCTGGAATGGGGATGCAGGTTTGTCTTCTGGGAATTTAACCAAATTCACATGCTGTATTACCTTAACTTTAGGGACTGGTAGTTTTTGAATGGTCTCATACAGTTCTGGCTGTTTGGGGAAAGTCTTTCCAGAGTGAAATTCCCAAGTCAGTTTATACAGAAGACATAGCAGGCAAAGAAGATGAAGATTGATGGAAGCTCTTCCCTTCTGCCTCAGGTCTCTTACTCTGCAGTTTACAGTGCAGCCTCCAGTGGACTGCATGGGGCATGTCTATGGGAAACCCACACCCCAAAGGTATTTTGAACAGTTGTAGTCCAGCCTGTGGTGCATAGTGCTGGCAGGGGATGGTGGCATGGTGAAGTGCCATTTAGCAGATGATGGCCCCATTCCAGGAAGGAGGATGAGCTCCACCCAGCTAGGAAAACCCAAGATTGGTGATTCTTGTTGTACAGGTAGAAGGACAACAGTGAGGAAGTGAGTCCACAAAGCGCTGCAGTGGGAAGACTCTAGTTCCAGTGAAGGGCTGGGTCCTCCCCAGTCTGAGAGTGCTGCAGCATCAGGCAAACTGCCAGTCAGAGGAGTCAGCACAGAGCAAAGCGAACAACTTACTGATGTGGACTTGGACTAGAGAAACAGTAGGAATTGAAGCAAGTGAGGCTCTATGCTTTCTGTCGACTCCAAAATCTGTTTGCCCATCTGTCCTCCTGTTCATCCATCCATGTGATAAGCACTGACCAGTGCCCTGAGCCCCAGACTGTATTGCACAATGGAAATAACTGAAGTAAGACCATTAGCTCTTCCCAGACCTCCACTCTCAGAAGAGTTTAGCTCTTTCATTGTTTTGAATTTATTTTCTGCATTTAGAAAAATGTTGTACTTGAACTCTGTAGAAAAATAAAACATCAGATTTGGAGATGCTCAGACGACCAAATGAGTTTCCTTACAGAGGCATGTTGAAAATAGATGTGTGAAATCCGTGTGTAGATGAGCAGGGTGCCATGATGCACACCACGGGGGTCGGGGCTATATAAAAGGAGCTCTGCATGTCAACAGGAAATACACGTTTAACACTTGACCTGAAGTCTTGATGTGAGAATGTCTGTGGATGTTTGATGCTGCACTGAGGAACGCATCCCATCTTTCAGGGAAGCTTCTCATGGAGGCAGGGTACAAGTCCTTCCCCTTTGCAGGCTCTGGCTTTGCTGACACACAGCTCATGGTGCAGCATTTGTCTTCGTTACCACCTTGTCCGTCACTAATGAGAAAACACCTCTACAGGAGTTATATTATGGAGTAAGAGATGGGGACTTGAAACCAATTGGAGCGATGACTTAACCATTCTAAGATGGGTTTCTTCCTTTATAAGAGACTCATAATAACAGTAAAGTAACTCCCAAGTTTTGGACAGTGTTAAATATACTTAGTAAGTGTATCTCTAACCCAGTGGTGTGATACTGTGGCACATGTGCCACAGTGAGCTCTTTGTGTCACTGAAAGCCTTCAGAAGTTCACCATTACGGCTCTGGCCTGTGGTCATCATGAAGTACTCATTATCTTCTATTTGCATTTCTTGTATAGTTTGAGTGATAACTGGATAATTTGGTTGAGGCTGAGGTTTTGTTTCTATCTGTCTGATCAACGTATCTGTGCTGTCTGCGCCATTTTCTGTAAAGCTGATGGAGATTGTCATCTTTAAGATTCCTTTCCTCTTCTGACATCCCAAAATGAATAAGCAAAGAAATATTTGTCATTGTAAGAGGGTAAATCATAGATATCTTTGTTTTTCTAAGTTACCTGAAGAGGCTTAAGCACGATAATGTCGTATTTAATAACACTTCATAATTTTCTTTGTTATCTTGGAGGCAAGAAAGCATACTGGAAGCAGGTGGTGTTTGGGGGAGCTCCAGTCTTTCCAGGGTTCCCTTTCCAGAGATAGCTCCTAAACTTCCAGGAATTTCTCTTGGAATCTCCATTTTCTCCCTCTTTCCTATACATCTTTGAATCATATGCCTCCCTCTAACTATAAGTTGAAAGCTTTTATTTCCTGAGAGATAAATTTCCTGCTCTGAGAACACTCAAGAAGTGTATTTTAACTCAACTCTATACTTATATCGGACTTTCTTGGGTCTTGACATGATGCTATCTCTGTAGCATGGTGCATGCCTCCCATGATCAGATTGTTTGTCTGTTTCACACTAGTGATTTGGCCAGTTCTTTCCTCTTCCTGTGTTGCTGCTCCTTCAGCCACTGATGATGAATCATCTGTCTCAGGGATTCTAAAGTCTTCCCTTAGACCCTGGAAGGAGTGATCTGAGTTTTCCA
>PVIR01008579.1:0-56272 GCA_004026965.1 Petromus typicus
AAGATGTTAAAGGGAAAATAAACATTACAGACATGGATCCGGAGAAGTGTGGGCCTCCCTTACAAGAGCAGGAGAGATGTGTTTGGATATTAGTGTGGATTGTGTTATCACGGAAACTCCACTAGCACACAGAATGTATGTGAACGTTTTACAGCTAAAGGTGTAGGATGTAGTAGACCAGTGCTCAGTAGCCATTCCAAGTTCCTTTTAGTGTATCTTCCCCTTTTGGAGACATGGAGCACCACAAACTCGTTTTTCTCAAATTTCCCCGAAGCAAAGAGCTAAATATAATTTAGGTTCTCACGATCCACTTGACTGGTTCCAGTTTCACTTCTGCTGCTTCCGCCATTTCCACTGGCAGGCTTGATGGAGGAGCTATTGGACGTTTCTTCCACAGGGTGAACAGAGGTCCCAGTGTGTGGCCATGACAAACCCTTGGAAGTGTCCATGGAGGCCAGAGACCATCCACTTGGAGGGTGTAGATTTCAGGAGACGGCAGGGCTGGGGGGATCTGCTGTAACGCAGACTTCCTGGTCACAGTGGCTTGCCCATCCTGGTGGTTTCCTAATGGAGGCAAATTTCTGATCACAGCTCTGGCTGTGTGGCACCTGGACCATAAATTGTCATGGCAACTATATAAGTTAGAGGAGGTTTTCTGTGGCACCAAAGGTGTGTGTTACGGTGGCGACCTGGTTCTCTGAGATAGTTTGGACAACTATTCTTGAAGCTCAACCTAGAGTGTTTGCACAACCTCAGAAACAAGTGTGGGAGCCATTTATCAACCTAAGACAAATATCTTTCCACTTAAACTCTCAAGAGTGTATTCTGACCTCTGCCGGGAAAGCCCAGCTGACTTTTAAAAGAAGCTATTCTTCTCTGCATCTTCAGTCTTGTGAACTGATCAAATTTCTCCATGTTTTAATGTTCTTCTTCCATGGTACATCTCACAATGTGACATGTATTTAAAAATCCTCTCTCATGGCCTTATCTGACTATGTTTTGTCTGAATACTTCATGGGAATTATACTGTCGGCTCTACTTTTTGACCCATTTTGCTGTTTTGGGTGCTCTGACTTGCCAAGATGCTGTGTACAGTCCTGTTCCCACTATCTGGTGGCCCATTTTCTGGACTTTCTCTTCTTCTTGTACCTTCTCCCTCCTTAAACAAGATGTCCTAATATCCTCTTCCTCTGTGGGTAGTCTAATAAACAATTGGGTTAATTGATAACAATAGAACAATTTTACTATTGATAACGATAATGCCAGTCACTTCTGATATTTATTGACTGCCTGTCAAAACCTTCATAAGAATTATCTCATTCAATTATTAAAAATCCCCAGACCTAATGAGTTAAATGCTATCATGTCCATTTGACAGATGAGAAGCCTAAAGTCTAGAGAGTCTTAAAAATATGATTAAAGTCACACAGCCAGAACCAGAACTTGAACCCAGAACTGAGACCAGATTATACTGTAATAACTATAATACAAATGCAAAGGAATGATCTGAGAATTGTAGGAGGCTTTACAACATGATAAAGAGGATTTTTAGGATATGACAGGTTTCTAGCAACAGAAGCATTTATATTTTACTGCGATCAGGAGAGCAAAATATAATAGCTAACAAGAAGATTTCACATTTTGTGGTAACACAACCACTTCTGTGGTAACAAGAGAAGCAAGCACTTCGGTTTATTTCACTGTACTATATAAGAAATGAAACTGAAAAATATGAATATTTAAAGGAGAATAAAGGTATATGAGTAAATGAACAGAAGTCGAGAAATCTTGAGAAATGGAGGTTAGTAACTCTTATGATAAAAATATTTCATTAAATAGTCCATTCTACAATATGCCTCTAAAAGATTAAATTAATGTAAAAAAAGCAGTAAATCGAGTTTAATGCAGGATTTAGGGAAGAGGCTGGTAGTATGTAATAATGTAAGATGCTTAAAGCTTAGTTCACTGATTATTTGGACAAGAGGAAAGGTGAGCATACGAAATGGGTCTTGTGTTTGATAAATATTAGGTTTCCGAGGAAACAATAGCCATAAATGATAAGACAGAAACCTTGTAATCCTGGAAACTAACTAGAACAGCTGCATGGAGATCATTTCCACATTAGGAAATTATGTGGAAAATTCAGTGAGGTTCTCAATGTTCCAGTATTATTAATAAAGCAGAGTACACACAAATCCAATGGGCTCCTCTGGTGTCTAACTCTCCAAAGTCATCAATGAGATGGGGATCAAAGGCTGGGGCAACTGTGTGTGTAACTCACCTCCATCTAGAGAAAACCACCAACTGCTTTAGGAGCAGATCTGGGCAGTTCTGTCTGCCAAACACTCATGGACGCTTTCCAATGTCCCACAGTCAAGTTGTTCTGGGCTCAGACTGACGAACAACCTCTGTGAAAGCCTCTGTAGGGTAATGAATGAATAATCAGAGGCTATGAAAACTACCAAATAAAAATTAATGTTCGCAAATACTAATTTAGTTGTATTATAAAATTCATTGTCATTGTGTCTGCTATTGCCACGTTTAACCCACCAAATCTGCAGATTTGTGATTTGATGTGCCCTTTGAACAAAAAAAAATTGTTATCATACTTTCATAGTTTTTTCCCTCCCAGTAGCACTAAAGACAGAACTGTTACTTTGAGGCTCTTAGTTCCACTCCCACATTTATTCTCTACTCTCAGCCATGCAAATTACAAGGTTGGGTTTTGACACTGGGGGGAGAAAATGACTAAGCTTACAAGGACAGAGAGATATAGAAAGGTAGCTAGATCTTTCATATGATCATTTGCCCAACCACAACCACATTTTCAAACTAAAATGTATATGAAAGTGGTTTCTGAACAGATTAAATACTCTGGTAAACTGGAGAATAAAAAATTCCAAGTGGATGGATGATCCTCTGGAGTAGAGAAAGGTTAGCGCCGAATGTGCTTTTGAAATATCCCACGGAGGAGTCTCATTCTAAGAGGACGGTTGTTCGTGTCTCCCGGTTCAAGTGTAGCTCAATCAGCAAGGTGCTCAATACCGCAGTGATTGCCGCGCGTCTCCTTGTTGATCAAGAAAATGCATATTCGCAGCCCAGATACATTTACCAGCACATTTACCATAAAAATGAATATACGAAATAAGGTTCTGATTTAAATTCTCCAGTTGCAGCAGATCGAGGAAAAATATATGCAGAAAATTCCATTTGAAAGCTCTGATTCAAATAAGTCCAGAGAGAAAGCTTCTTTATGTACCTCATGTTGTCTTCGAATTAGACAGTGAGCTCTTCTTGCTCAGAGCCCCTGTCAATTTGATTAAATTCACAAACACGTGACCGACTCCGCCTCAGTTAAAAATACTCTCAATTGAGCCTGAGAATGACTGAGAAGCCTGTGGCTTTGTGTTTGCGAGGGGGCCTTTTGTGTGTCCTTTGGCAGAGTGATCTCTACACTACCTGAAGGTTGTGTACGCTTCCATTTAAAACCCTACAAGATGAATTCGCCGGCGCAGCTCTCTGCAAAGAAAGATTTAGAAGATAAACGCAGATTCCATTCCAAATCCAGCACACCCTTCCAGGCATGGGCGTTTTCAGGTTAAAATGACCTTGGAGAACTAAGACACTCATTTCCACTGTTGTTTTAAAAGGCAGACGTGGAAGCCGCCTCAGTTTAATGCATATTCTCTTAGATTAAAGATCTTTTGGGTGAAAACACTTGAAAGACAAAGTGGCTACTTTAGGCTGCAGATGTGTTTCTGTGCGGGCGTGCACACTGCGGCACAGATGAGGTAAAAATCGTCCAGCGAAGTCCGCAAACCCCCAAAACCTCGCGGCCTAGGCGCAGCCGGGTCAACCATTAAACCTGGGGACAAACAGGGACGTCTCCAAGCTGTTGAGTGGCCAACTCGGGCCAATCAACCTGCGCTCGGCCACGCTCGGTAGCGACTCGGTCCCTTCGCGGCTACCAGCAAGCACGCGGTCTAGTCGCAGCCTAAAAGGACGAGCCGGGGACACCGCCCAGAAGCCCACGCCAGGTCCGAGCTTCCCCGCTGGCTCCGTCGCCCACCGACGCGGCGGCTGCGCTGCCATGGCAACGGCGGCCCCCTCCCTCCGCTTCCCGGCGCCGGCGCGCCTGGCCGGGCGGGGCGGGGCGGCGTTGCTAGGAGACGGGCGGCGGGCGTCCGCCCACGCGGCGCGGCCGGGCGGCGAGACGGGGTGGGGGAGGGGCGAGGCCGTCGCGCAACCCCGTGGTGGCCGAGGGTCTCAGGGCTCTTACGCCTCTGTTCGGGTCTCTTCCGGGTCAGGACGACATCCGCTTTCCCTCTGGCCTGCGACTATTGTGCCCCGTGCCCCGGGAGGAAACGGCGCTCGGTGAATTAAGAATTGGTTCTGTCGTGCCTTCCCTTTCTCAGGTCGCCCCAGCTCTAGAACGATGTTAAAGTCCCCAAACTCCTCCAAGGCCCTTAACCCACTATTGCTCCTCCCCTCTGAACAGAACCATTTCTTGAACTTCACTCTATCCAGGAGCCAGGTTCAAGACTGCAAACATGGTCTCATTTTTAGTCCCGCGAGGCAGGAGCTAGTAAAGTTCATTTTAACATAAATAAAATGTAACCGAGGTCATACAGCTGGTTGGCATGCAGCCAGGCTTTGAGATCCAGTCTTGCTCAATTTCAGGGCCTTTTTTTTTTAAAGTAATACTCAGATTTCTTCCCCTAGGCTGCCTCTTGAGTAGCACATCATTCCCTTTGCTGTCCAAACACACATACCCCGACCGCAACTGGGACATGCTGTCTGGAACATGTTCAGACAAGGGGACTGAAAACTTGAAATCAGAGTTGTCCAAAAAAATTCTTGGACAAACGGTTTACGTCAGTGCATCACTGATAATTTACAGATGTCCCAGTCTGTCATGTACTACTGGAATCACTTTGTAGGATCTTCAAATTCTCACTAAAGAGAAAATCTAGACGGATGACTGAATTGACTCAGTGGAATACTATGCTGAGCTAGACACTGGAGACTTAAAAAAATAATTTTTTCTTCTAAAACCTGTCTGTCCAAAGTTTATTTTCTACTAGGGAACTGTCTTGGGTTGCCACGGATGCATGTGCAAGCCATTTATTTAAAGAACAGCTTCCTGGAGAAACTAGGTAGGTCGAAAGGTAAGTAAGGACGGGGAAGAAAAAGCAGCCAAGCAAGGGAGTAATACAGTAATTCACGGTGAAGTTCCACCCAACGCATGACCTGAAGGTAGCTGTGAAGCCTAAATTACACAGCGTCCCTATCACACCTAGCGGCACCGACCTACACCAGAGTCCTTGGCTGTAGATTAACGGAAAGAAGTTCTTTGAAGAAAGTAGGAGCTCGGAACGGTTCCGAGATGGTGGGTGAGTGCGGTAAGCTAGTAACTAACTGCATGGGGCAGACCACCGACAACACCTATTACAGCCCAGCCCTCTCCTATCCAGATCCATAAACTTCTCACCGTAAATTCACTGTCTTCTAGATTATATTCTAATCTGAAATAAATCACAGCCATTGATGCTACACAACGCACCCAAAGGCAGTAATTAATATTAATCATCTCTCTACCATCTGTTTTATTTTTTTAGGTTTTTTGAGACAGGGTCTCGCTTTGTAGTTCAGGCTGGCCCTGAGCTCAGCCTCCAACTCACATCACAGCAATCCTCCTGCCTCTGCCTCCTGAGTGCTGGGATTACAGGTGTGAGCCACCATGCCTGGCACTGTGGTATGTGGTACTGGTTGCTGCTGGGGTGAGTCTCCATGCTCAGTATTGTATGTGGTTACCCGGGATCGAACCCTGGTCCTTGTGCTTGCAAGACAGGCGCCAGAACCACTGAGCTAAATCCCCGGCCCTCTACCATCTGTTTTAAATACCCCGCATCCTCATCCAGGTCTTCTGCAGCTTGCCTGATGGAATGACACAAATCATCTTCCTTGTGGGACCTGAGCTCCTTAGAACCGTTTTTAATCAGGTGATTATTGCTTGTAATTGCCTATTTTCAGTAAAAACTGGGCGTGGAAGTAGCGAGATTTACTCAGCAGATTCATTGTTTCTACCCCTTGGTTTCCAGATCTGTGTATCCAACTTACTAGAGATACAACACAGCAGAGTCGCCATGAGTATAAGCCACATACTGCATTCAGAAAGACAGTACCCTGGCCTCAAAAGATATCATTTCTAACTTGATGTCTAGCTATTAGTTGAAAAAGTGATTAAGATAGATCAGGGTAGAAGCTTTTGAACAGTGTGGTGTATTATGGGATCAATGGCTCTCACAGTCATGTACCCACTGCTATACTTCCTTGGCTAAAAGGCAGGATAAAGATACTTTCATGGAATCCTGCATCAGGAAATCAGACATTTTAAGACCTCAAACAGTGTGTCTTGCCAACAGACTGCAGGCAAGACAGACAAGTCTATATGCAGAATTTATCAAAGTCTCAGAACAATATACTACCTTTTCCAGAAAGAAGGTGATTCTCTGTTATTAACTTCCCACCAAGTCTCTGGTTATTATCAAATACTGTATAGGAGACTTGGAGTCAGTCTCTGTTGTTGGAAGGTGAGACATTCAGCAGAGATGGTATTTTTGGTCAGCTATGGTGGAAGGGGTCTTCATGCACAGCCTGCACCTCTGCTGCTGTAGCTGCCACCCTCATAGATCTACGGGGCCAGTATAGGGATGGTCAGCTTTCCTGTTGCTGGGACATAATACCCCAACCCCGCATTTTAAAGGAGAGGTTTAATTTGGTAGACACTCATTCCAAAAGGGAGGAAACACGGGGGTGGAAAATAACCAGGCCAAAGCAAAACAGAAGCCCAGAAGGACAAAATTAAGTCCTGTAGCTCCACCTCCATTATCCAGAGCACACACTGATGTGAGTTCTAAAAGGCTTTGTAGCTCTCGTGGCCTTTTCTTTTTTAGCAGGTGTTCCACATTCGTGTTGTTTCTCACCTCAGGGTCTGCAGTGAACATTTGACTTCATTTCCATAGCTTCACTTGGTGCCCTCTCAGAGACTTCTTGCCTTTATTGAAATCTGAATGGAACCCTCGCTGGCCTGACAATTCTTGCATTCTGCATGATAGTAAAACGAACAACATCAGCGTCTGCTGCAGTGAGAGGAGTGGCCAGGCCCCTGTGGATCATGGATACAGGAGCCTCTGAGTGCCTAGATGGTTGGTTGTAGGGAAATACATCCTGGGAACCAAGCCCTAGGATGTTCTTTTTAAACAGAGGTCCAAGCAACTCTCTTCTCAAATTAAAGGGTGGTTGTCCAGGGAAGAGGACTCAGACGGAAGAGGACTGAACCCTTGTGGCGAACTCCAATTCCCCAATAGTCCCACAGTTAAAAGATTAATAACCAACAAACAACAACGTCGAACCTTGAGGAAAAAGGCTGAGTCCGGGCTCAACTCTTGCTACTCTGAGCAGCAGCAGCCAAAGGCCGGATACTGCAGCAGCAGAAGCAGGAGCAGAAGAACCCATAACCCGAGCTCGTCTGTACCTTTATTTGGTACCAAGTCTTCAACCAATAATCCTAGCATGCATTAAACAGGGTGGTTCCACAATAATCCCTGTAGTTGAAGATTACACAGAGCAGGGCAGACATCCTTAATCCCAGTAAGTCCCAGTAAGTCCCAAGGCCAATAATCCTAGTGTAGTAATCCTTGTAGTTTAAAATCTCACAGGATGAGGCAGATGTCCGCAATAATTCCGGTAGTGGATCCCACAGGGTAGGGCAGACATCCTCAAGTCTAAGTAAGTAAATCCCAGTAAGTCAGTTTTAAAACTCCAAGTAAGTTGTCCAAGTAAGTTGTCCCTGATTCCCAACATTAAAGGTTTACACTTTTGGATCCTTGAGCCTGTGATGGGTGAGGTCTTGCTGATTTCCAAGATGCCCACATGGTATCTTTCTTCTTGTCCTTGGAGAGAATTTTTGGTTTCATTTTAATGGTGCTACTCTCTTCAGCAACTACACCACAACTTTGTGATATGATTCCTTTGAGGTTGAAATTTAAGGTGGTTGTTTTTGTTTGTTTTTGTTTTGTTGAGACAGGGTCTTGCTTTGTAGTTGAGGCTCACCCTGAGCTCAGCCTCGAACTCACAGCAATCCTCCTGCCTCTGCCTCTTGAGTGCTGGGATTATAGGCATGAGCCACCACACCTGACACTGTGGTATGTGGTACTGATTGTTAATAGACATGAGTTACCATGCCACTATTGTTGTATGTGGTTACCGGAATCAAACCCCAACTCTTGCACTTTCAGGGCTGATGCTGGAACCACTGAGCCTCTGGCCCTAAAATTTAAGTTTTAAAAAATTAAAAAAATTGTTCTCTGTATTTTCCCCCTGATTCTCATTGTAAATCTGGTTGAAAACAGCTAGCAGTACCCATTATGTGGCCTGAATGTAAACCTGTGTTGAAATTTCCTTCACAGGTCAGCTGGTCCATAGCCCTTAAACTCAGTCTCCTGCAAAGTCTGAGGACACAAACAGTTAATTTTGCCAGAGTGTGACATGCATGGCCTCTGGTCCAATTCCCAAAAGCATCTTTGTTCCTAACCGAAACTTCCCGAACCTCGACTTTACTGTCCACACTCCTATCGCCATTCTGGTCGTCGGAGCTCTGACCAGAATCACCATAGAGCTCTGCTTACAACATTTTCTAAACCACATCTCCAAAACTTTCTAACTATTTCCCACAAACTGATTCCAAAAGTTTCTGAACCACACAGTTAGTCACAATCACAGCAGTGACTCCCTTCCCCAGCATCAAATTTGTGTCTGTTAGCTTTCCTGAGCTCTCTAATTTAAAGGAAAAAAGGGTTAATTTGGCTTCTGGTGGTATAGTTTAGATCTAAAATGTCCCTGTCAATACTCCTGTGTGTGGAAGGTATTTGGAGCTGAATGTGGGGTCCGGTCAGAAGAGGTGGTTCACTGGGGACCTGACCTGGCAGGATGTATCTCCCGACCTGGCTCCTCCTTTCACGCTCATCCCCTGGATGAGTTGTCCTACCTACCTGGTTGCTTAGTGCGTCTGTGGTGCATGCTCTTTGATTGGCATTAATGGGTAACACAAAGATCCTCACTCCAATTTTGTCTGGTCCCTTCGATCATCTTCTCTCAAACCTCCTGGTATATCATGTTTCTTCCAATTCTGTGAGTAATAATATATAGAGTCCTTTGCCAGTAGGGTGAGTATGTATGTATGTATGTATGCATCTTTACTATGGGGCTTCTCTGTACAAAGTGGATGACTGTATCAGTGCTCAGACTCCACCTAGTCAAATAATTTATCCTTGTTGGTCTCAGAGCCACCTCCAAGTGGGACTGTAGTATAGCAGTGTTCCATTTCAGTCCATGATACACTGAGCCCATCCATCTGTGAGCCAAACGTGGGATAGTTCCTCCATTACCTAGCCATAGGGGACTCCCTATGATGCTGCAGGGCAGAGCAGATGGAGAGGCTTTTGTTGGTGGATGATGTAGGAGTCTGGGTCCCCCTCACACAGTTTTCTTACATCCTTTAGATGTGGTTGAGCCCAGTTGAATCCAGGGACACATTGCTAATCATTGCTGAATCAGCTGTGCTTTCAAAAATTAGAGATATGGCATTAGCCAGTGTTTCCCTTTCTATCTTTATCCCAACACAATTTTCCCAGGGTGAGACAAAGTTACCAAACCTCACAATTAAGTCAAGTATATAAAGAACTTTGACTTCTTGATGCTTCATCATATAGTACTAATTGAAGGGTTATTTTTTATATATTCTTACATTTAGGTAGAATGAAATAAGACAATATGACATTTATTTCATATAAAATGAAATATGACACAAGAGATACAAAGTACCATCTACTGCAGCCATGGGGCCCCATTGTCCTATGGCTGCTTGAATAAGCTGAATCCAGAGCCTCATTTTAAGGTCAGCACCCTGGGTCTGATTGTGGCACCAGCTGCCTTGGACTGCATCCGCGGAAGCGGATCCCAAGGAGAGGCGTTGAGGGCAAGTCACGTCTCAAGCCCGTCACTCTGAGAGAAGTCTATAAAGCAGCAAGAAAGCAGAATTGGAAATTAAGAATAAGCCAGGTGGCTTTGACCCCTTGGGCTGCTGTACCAAAAAATACCCTAGACAGGGTGATTTATAAACAACAGAAATTTATTTCTCCCTCTTCTGTGGGATGAACTGGAATGTTAAAGATCAAGACACAGGCAGCTTTGATGTCCGGCGAAGACCTCCTTCTAGATTCATGGACAGCTGTATTTCATTGTGTCTTCACATAGTGGATGGGACAAAGCAGCTCTCCAGGGCCGCCTCGGTAAAAAACGTTAATCCTATTTAGCCCTTAAGACCAACCGCAAAGGCCCTCCATCCCAAAACTGTCCCATTGGGAGTTAGGATTTTAATGCATGAATTGGCCAGGGGTTTGGAGGTGGGGTAGGGGCAGTGGAGGTGCTTCAGACTTCAGTCACAGAGTTGTGACTTACAGTGACGTTCTAGCTCAGCCGGCCGACTGAGAGCTTTCCAAGAAAAATAAGCCATCAGGCTTTGTCTTATCAGAAAGTACAGGGGCTAAATTTTTGTACTCCTCTACCCATCAATTACTGCCTAAAGGCCCCTGCGAGGATTTGTGAATTCCTAGGATCTTTTGGCTCTAGAAGCATCTAAGTGTAGTGGTTCCAGGGAACCAAAAGCGAGATCTTGGAAGAAAGTTATGAGCAAGTAATAACTATTGGAAGCAAATCCTTTACAACTAGGGGATGATGAGTGTGCTGAACTCATGAGGGGGAACTTGGAGGATCCAAGTACCACAACTACCGAGGGAAATGAGATAAATATATGAGCAGCTGACATGAGCTTCTAGTTGCTAACAAGATGGTAAACTAAGCTGAACTTCCGGCTCCTTCCAAGAATTAAAGTATGAGAAATCCCTGGGGAGGCATAAAGAGATTAGGTTGCCATGTGTAGTTGGTGGGAACACAGTGCATGCTGGCTCGAAGCATCAGACAGGCGGGTGATATGGATACTGTGCTTCCTTCGTTGCTCCTGCAGATCATTAATTATCTTCTGCAGTTAGACAGTGCAAGACGGTGACCTCCATCTTGGTGGTAGACCTTATCTTTTTTTTTTTTTTTTTTTGGATCGCATTCTTTGGTGAAGTCAGCTGCCATGCTAGAAAAGCCCACATGTCAAGGAATACTGATGGTGGTCTCTAGCTAAAAGCCAATAAGTACCTGAGGCCCTCCATCCTACCATCTCAGGGAACTGGATTCTGCCTACTTTAATTTGGAAAATGATCCTTTCCCATTGAGCTTTCTGATGAAAACAATCCTGAACAACACCTTGACTATAGCTTGTGAGTGACCTTGAAGCAGAGCTTCTAGCTCAGATCTCTGACCCACAGGAACTGTGAGATAATAAATACATATTGTTACCAAGTCTGTGGAAATGTGCTGTGCAGCAATAGGTAGCTGACCTCAGCTTTTTGCATCTGGCTTCCAGGCTTGAGCACATCAACCCTGTATATCATTATCAATATACAGGTCTTATCTATTTCATAGAAGATAATGTGTACCTTTGAGCTCCCCAGAATCAGTTTAGGGTGTTTCCCTGCCATAGTAAGTACACAGTAAGTGATTCCTAGACAGAAACTCTGCCTAAATACTAGGTATTTGATAGTAACAACAGCAGCAGCAGCAACAACAACAAAATTAACCGAGCCTTAACAAACCCTGCCATGTCTCATCTAGGTCTTTTGAAACCATAACTTTCACCACACGCAGGCAGGTTCTATCAGGAAATCAATTTCAGGAAAGCCTGAGGCTCCTAGTAGACAAAAAGCTTGCCAAGTCCTAATACTGGTGACGGCCAAGCTACAATTCAAGCCCTGCACAGTCTGGCTTCTGAGGGAGGCTATGCTGCCTCTTTGAATGGAGAAGAGTTGAAAATAAGTATAACAGAACCACTGCCTTTGACTCAAGCACCATGAATTCTAACTTCTCAAGCACTTAACAGCTGCTAGAGAGAAGATTGTTCTTGGTTTGACATGAAAACCCACCTCTATGGTGAGAGCCTTTAAAAATGTGCTGAACTGGGCCGGGGAGTTAGCTCAGTGGTTCCGGCGCCTGTCTTGCAAGCGCAAGGACCTGGGTTCGATCCTCGGTAACCACAAACAATACTGGGCGTGGAGACTCACGCCCAGCAGCAACCAGTACCACATACCACAGTGCAGGGCGTGGTGGCTCACACCTGTAATCCCAGCACTTGGGAGGCAGAGGCAGGAGGATTGTTGTGATGTGAGTTTGAGGCTGAGCTGAGGGCCAGCCTGAACCACAAAGTGAGACCCTGTCTCAAAAAAACCTAAAAAAAAAATGTGCTGAACAAGGGACCGAATGAATGAAATACCTTGAGTCTGACTGATGTGGGGTGAAAGAAAAGGGAGCACAGAGAAAACTGTTTCTAGATTTTGCTGCAGCAGAACCACACAGCTCACCCAGCACATTTCTGTGTGGCTGCTATGAATATTAGCTCTCTTTTTTTTTTTTTTTTGAGATAGGGTCTCACTTTGTAGCTCAGGCTGGCCCTGAGCTCAGCCTCCAACTCACACCACAGCAATCCTCCTGCCTCTGCCTCCCGAGTGCTGGGATTACAGGCGCGAGCCACCACACCCGGTACTGTGGTATGTGGTACTGATTGCTGCTGGGTGTGAGTCTCCACGCCCAGTATTGTATGTGGTTACTAGGGATCGAACCTGGGCCCTTGCGCTTGCAAGACAGGCGCCAGAACCACTGAGCTAAATCCCCAGCCCCAATATTAGCTGTCTTGATACTTATCTGTTCGCATGAGTTAGGAAATACGATGTGCTTTTCTTGATTTAAAATTGAGAGCAGAAATAATACATGAGAGGTAAGTGGAGTGGAAGCAGTTATTGTCCCCCACAAATGCGTCTTTTGCTTCTTGGTTTCCATATACATGCACACAGTGAGAGCCTGCAGATATCTACTTCTGCATTTATAGCAGTTTATTACCTGCAGGGATGAATGAGGTTATGTAATGGGCTTCAGTTCAAAGAATGTGCTTGCTTGTATACGCAAATATATGTGCAAACTGCTTAAAATAACAAGTTGCTTGACATTGTAAACTGAGGCAATTTGGTTTGAAGTGTTCAGACATCAACCCCTCACCTGGCTTGCCTACTACAAGGATGTAGAGTAAAAGATGGCTCCTACCAATGCCAAGTGCCTGAGCTACAGAATGTCCTGTCTTGTATTCCACTCATCTTCTGGGTGCTAGAGTTGGGAACAATCACTATATTCATTCACAGCTTTTGTGATTCAGTCACTTTGGTCTCTTACCTGGCTCTGTCTATGTGGTGGAATCTCACTGGTGACAGTGCCGTTTTCCACATGATAAGGGTGGACTCTGCCACCGTCAGTGGTTTGTTTTCTGAATGAGATGCACTTGAGCGTATTTTCTTAGTCTCTGCTTCGTTTTCCTCTTTCCCTTTTACAGCCGTCTTGGCTGTGGCACGTGGTGCTGCTCAGTCTTAGCCTTGTTAAAACCCCTTCCTGACTGACTCCCAGGCCGCTCAGAAGAAGGGGACACGGTTGGCCTGACATCTGAGGCTTTGTCTTCTGGTTCCTACTCCTCTCAAAACTTTCCCCTGACCGCTCAGCCTCCACACTCCCACCTTTGCTCTGTTTTCAGTTTCTCAGATGTTCTGTGATCTCCAGAGCCTCTATGCCTCCTTACATGTGTGGTTTCTTCTGTGGTGTCCCCTTTCTTGCTCATTACTGTGGCGCTCTGTGAGGAGACTCTTCATGGTTCTAGGAAGACGTCACTTCCCTCGGCCGACTATGGTGCCCTCCTCAGGATTCTGTGGGTGCCAGCATAACCCTCTCCGTGGCCCTCATGTGGTATCCTTGTCTGACTCCCCTGGTTCAAAGAGGAAACTAAAAAGTGTGATGATCTATATCTAGATGTCCCCCAAGAGCCTCAGGAGCTCATGAGTGGCTTTGGAAGATGAGGGCTTCTCCCTGACTTGCTCTTAGGAGGTGGGGTCCAGTCGGAAAAGGTGGGCTACGGGATGGGGGTGGGGGAGATGATCTAGAAGGCGCATTTCCCTCCCTGGCTCCTCCTCCTCTCTGTACTTCCTGTTCACCAGGCTGTGAGAAACTCGACTCTGTCACAGCCCTGTGCCACATCGTCTCGCCTAGGAGCCCACTGATCATGGACTGGAACCTCTACAAGCCATGAGCCAACATAAATCTGTCCTTCCTGAAAACTGCTGGCATCAGATAGTTTGTCCCAGCAATGAGGAAAGTGACTGAGACGAAGAGGTAAATGAAAAAGTCTTTTGAATAAATATTCTTGAGATTCTCTTGGCCCCTTCGGGTCTCCACTTTTGGATCTAAAATGACGTGAGTACACTGTGTAAAGTGAGCTTCACTCAAAATGAATGACCTCTGAGGTAAAGTAAAACTGCACAATCACTGCCTGAAAACAAAACACAATTAAATGAACTGTTGAAATTTAAACCACACGAATGAATTTCCATTGTTTAATGGACAAATTTGAAAACCAGTTTCGCTAGCCTTAGATGCTAATACTCCTTTTATGTCTGACCTGCTTTCAGTTGTGAGACCCTCATCGTGGGGTGGGAACTGACCCACGCTGTGATGCTTCCTCACACCCTCCCTCATAGCTTTTCCCAGAAAGTGTGACACAGGTTTTTTGCTGCTGGCATAATAATGAAAGGAAGGCCAAACACAGTAAGGTTTGGCTTCATGTAGTGCTAGTACAGGAGACAAAAATACCTAAGAAAGTCTTTAAAAAGCTCTTCTAAAATATGATGTTTATGAACAAAATTGATTTTTATTTACAGCAGAATAATTGCTGTGCAGTGTGGGCTGTTGCCTTTGTATCTCCACAGCTATTCTCAGCAGCAGCAACTGTGTGACCAGGGAAAGGGATGAGCCTCCTAATAATTCAGCTGTGCTCCTAATTGGACCCCAACATTCTCCTTTCTGGAGATGTTTTTCTGTTACCAGGAGCTTGTAAAGTTGTGGCTTTATTTTTTTTAAAGGTTTGATGGACCTTGTTCGAAATACTTTGTACACTGTTAAGTCTCTCTTAGAATTCAGATGACTCAAGTTTATTCTTCTTTATGGCAGAGTAGTACTCCATTATGCATAGATACCACATTTTTTTCATTCATCTGTTGAGGAATATATAGGCCATTGCAGGCTCCATAACTTGGTAGTATTGCTGGGAGATGATGGAAACTTCCAAGGTAGTGCTTATTAAAGGGGGTGGGTCACAGATGTGTTCCAGTGTCTTGTCCTCATCCCTTCCCCTCACTTCCCTGCCTAATAAGAGATGAGCACCTCTCCTCTGCCATATCACCACGGACCTAAAAGCAATAGAACCAGCTGTTCATGGGCTGAAACTCTGAAGATGTGAGCCAAAATAAACATTTTCTCCTTGAAGTTATTTTTCTCGGGCATTTTCTCATAGTGACAGAAAGCTAACACAGTTATAAATAAAACCGTGGTTTAGTTAACACTAGGGACAAAAACAGAGTCAGCGTCAGGATGTTAAAGGGGTCACATATCTGGGGAGCGTGGGGATGGCTCCTTTTGGGCAGAGTTGTATCACGTAGCTAAACAATGACTAGAAACCCTGTGCATCTTTTAACCTTAGTTGACTTCAGAGATAGATTCTAGTACAGTGGCGGGAAACCCCGGAAGTGTGGGTTCTCATGTTTTTTACATCTGTACATCCCAGGGCAAAAGATATTCCTTCTCCTCTTACCCCCAGCTCTCATCCATGTTCTTGTAATGACTATTATTTATTAGTTTGGGTCACGTATTCCCCACCCCTTTGCAGTGTGGTTGGAATCATGCTCTTGGAAGCCTCACTAATATGATGCAAAATAAGCAAAGGGTCCTTGTCTTCAGAAGGAGAATAAGAGGAGACAGAGTGAGAGAGGGCATCTCATATCCACAGAAAGAACTATGTGACAGCGGAAGGAGAACAGGAGTCCCTATGTGTAGCCCCCCCGACATGACAGGCCGATTCAGGTTTGTCCCCCGCTTCCAATTTTCTGGGCTGGACAGGGACCCAGCATCTGATCGGGGAGAACACAGTGAGCCCGGCCTCACGTCCAGTCGCCCGCAGCCTGGCTCAGTCAGGCATGTCCCTCCCAGCCCGGACCTGTCAGAAGTTGCTGGACAGAGGAGGGTGGATGGCTTCTGCTCACTTCCGCCGTTCTTAAACCCCCACAGCAGCTTCAGGAATTCATTGCAACAAACATGTTCCCAATTTTTTTTTTCTCTCCCAGATGTAAGCGATGATGAAAATTGCAGTGAATATTTTTGGTAAGGATCGTGATATCAAAATAAAAAACTTTTTGGGGGGAGATAGGGAATCAAATTCAGGACCTTGCCCTTGCAAAGCAGGTGTCAGAACCACTGAGCTAAATCTCCAGGCCCAAACTAAAGTTTCTCAAACATCAAACATTAGTCACGAGCCCTTGTAGACACATTAACCTACCTAAGCCTCTCTACACTATTTTCTATTTCAATGCAAGTATCTGAGACATAAGTTTTTTTAAATGGCATAATGCCACATAGCCAGTAAGTAGAGAGCAGGGCTTCACACTCAGGCAACTCCTTAGCCAAAAAGAAAATTACTATTAATTGAGCTTTTGCTAGGTCCCAAAGACTTGATACAGAAATTTCTAGGAACCCGATAATGCAGTGACCTTCATCATCTTTACTCTGTAAAGACCGAAGTAAAGTTTACAGAGACCATTGCTAACTGCCTCACCCAAACCCTCAAATCCCAGAGCTCCACCAACACCACACGGCGACTGCTTTCTTGAGGCAGCTGGGAGCCATCACCAGTTCCAAACAGCACACAGATCTGCCCAAAGACGTGTCTTTGGAAAGTTGAACCAGCAGTGGCGTGACTGATACCACGTCCTTTCTGCACCTGGATGGCTGGAGGCAGGCTTAGCAACCACCTGACTGCTGCGCTGGGACTCAGAGCCCCTACGCTGGCCGCCTCTGGCCCCACTGGCCCCCCTGCTTCATGCTGGGTGCTCTGCAGCCCACTTCCGTGCCACACTTCCTCTTGTTCCGAACCATGCTCTGGTCCATCTCAGCAGCAGACAGTTCTTCTGAATAGAGTCTGCCCAGAAAAACTAAAATCCAAGGCTGCAGTACTTCCTGTTGAATCTGGTCCTGGGGGCAGAAACCACATTTTTATTTATACCCACAGCTCTTCTTCCTGGTGCTTTACAAAACACAGAAGGGGCTGTCCCCTGTCACACCACCAACAGACCACAGACACACATAGGACAACAGAGAAAAATAACGCCTCCCCTCTTCTTATGCGAAACTTCCCTTCTCCCTGAACAGCCCCCCCTCCCCTGCCCCTTTTGTTTCTTTTATTACCTTCCTCTGAACATTCTTATTACGGAAACAGATTCCTAATTAACACATCAGGTTTCCCCTTTTCCAAAATGTCTCTGAAATTTGCCTGTTCCCTGATGTTATTCACTCAAAACACCCCCTGCTATCTTTGTTTTGTTCAGCTTTTTCGTCCTGGCTTGTACCATTCGTTTCTTTGTATTGAAAGCTTGTCAGCCCTTGGGACCTGGCACGTATTAATTAGGAGGATGGTCCAGAGCTCGACACAGCGTGATGGAAGGCGAGTCGGAGGGGAGCTGGGCAGAGAATCAGAAAGAAGCTGCAGCAGGCAGCGTGGGGGAGACAGCTGGAGACCATGACCCAGTTTTCAGACCTGAGGGTGACCAACACTCAGCCTTCTGGGCTGTGATTCTTCGACTCAGTCCATCTTGAACTGAATGCCGTCAAAGTGCACATCATTTCTTACCTCTGTGCTTTTCCTCAATCTGCTCCCCTTTGCCTGGAGGCCTTTCCTTCTCTCCTTGCCTGTCCAAATTCAGCTGATTTTCAAAGCCAGAATGAAATGTAGCCTCCTCCAAAAACCTTCCATGGCTCCTCTAGTCCTAATTAACCTCCATTTCCGGGACACTCCGGCTGTATTGTAGCGCAGTTAGCCTTTGATTATCAAGTCTTCTTGATGGGAGCCGTTGCGGTCCCGCCAGTCATCAAAGGGAAAAGGGCTTCAGCGAGACCCAGGTGCGGTAAGGAGGCTTGTGAGCTGCGTGAGGCCCGCGGAAGGAGCGGCTCAGACTTGACAGGCACACACCACTGTGCGGAAGCCGGCCTGCCAGCGTCGCCCAGGAGCCCCGGAGTGCACAGACCCGCGCCATCAGCCACATGGAGTTGCCCACGTGAGCAGCAGCCCGACTGTGACTCACTGGCTTTGCAGTTTGATGGCTTTGGCTCGGGGGTACTTTGGGTTCCTGTTTGAAACATCCGTTTTGTGCTCTGCCTACAGGTCTTGATGCATGTGGTGGACGCTGTTGGGGGCGCTGTGCCTTCCCCTCACAATCCCTTTTCCTCCCTTCTATGCTCTTTCCTGACTTACATGTTCTCCAGTGATCTGTGCGGCAGATTCTCTTCGGCAGATGGAGCCAGAAATTTCAGTTCTCCCTGGAGGCCTTAGTCAGTGACCAACTGAGGCAGAATGTGAGGCCCGTTGCTTGCCTGGCGGTCGAGGACAAAGTCTGAGATGTGATTTACACTCCGCTGCTCCCCGTGGGGTTGGAATAAGGCTGTGGTCTGGTCTGAAATGGCTCCGTGCTTGGCCTTTTCCTCTTGCTCATTCTGTCCCTCCCTTCTTTTTTCCTCCGCGTCCTAGGTTGACTTTCCCTGGAGCGCTTCCTTAATAAACCATGGCCCATAAATTCTCATCTCCAGTGTGGTTTGTAGGAGAATCTGACCGGTGATAATAGCATGATGTGATTCTTTATTGGGAGTCACCCATCCCCAAGAACCCGTGCTTTAGGCCCATTTTTAAAGTATTTTAAATCCAAATGTGTATTCCAATGCCGTGAAAAATCTACCTCTGAAGTTCCCAGGCAAGCTCACAAGAGATACAAGTCAGAAATGTATTTTTATTTATCGAGATGACAAATTAAATGCCTTCATTTGTCCTTCTAACAAGCAGGAGAATCTTCCCCATGTGATAGAGTCTCTGTTTATATTCCCGGGTTCTGAAGTTTTGGTGCAGCACCCAAGAACACTTCTGCCTCGCTGGCCTCTTCCCAAACCCTTCCGACAGGCTATTGTAAGTAACCAGCAGGAGGCAAAAAAAAAAATGGCCTTTCTATCCCAGGTCACAAACCACTCAAGTCTACCTAATTTATTCAAGTGTCTCACTGAACCCCCAACTCCACATGGCCCTGGTGCTGCCGGTACCTGTGCGCTACACCCCTTCACATTGCAGTCCTTGCCATTGTCTTAGCTCAGGTCTGGGCTCACACCGGTCAGTGCATCACTCACGTGCAAAACGGAAGTCACACATGACTTGGAACCAAGCCAAGTAAGTTGGTTTTGTACAAGATTCACCCTGTTCACGGGTCCAGGCACCTTGGCAAACGGGAGCCCAAACTGGTAATGGGATGTAATTTTCTGAAGTGTAATTTCTCCCACTCTTTTAGCTATCTGCCCTTGAGTACGTCTAGGTGTTCTTTCTAGCCCTATTCTTCAACTTGATCCATTTTTCTGCCTCTCTGAGAGACTCAAGTTTTCCTGAACTTAAGGCTTTTAGTACTTTAGATTTCTAAGAAAGGCAGTTTATTAGGAAACCTTATGTTTACTCAAATATATAGCAAGTCCCAGTTGGCCAGCAGCTAAATGGGATTCCCTGAAATTCTGTTCCTAGTATAGACTCAGGGGAGCCAAATGTAACATTTAGTCATTAATAGGATAATTTAGGTTCATTCTTTGTACTGTACTTCTCTTCGTAAGAAGGGACTGGAGTTCACAGTGGTGTTCTCTAGGAAATGGAACAACTCTCCTGGCCTGTTGCAGTATGTTCTGATTGAAGGAGCCGTGTATTTTCCTCCGTTGGTCTCCTCTGTACTTTTGGACTTAGGCAGTGTCTTTCTGGACGGCTTTAGCAAGGTAATAGTGCATAGATGCCACTGGCCGTTCACCATTTGGGATCCGGCGCAATGTCTGGATCTTGTTATGTAGGAATTTTAGGAACATTATAGCTTAGCTGTGAAAGCACTCCGGCTCAGAGAGAAAATGCAGGAGGACTTTTCTGATCTAACGACTTAATAACACTTCCCACCCCCAGCAAAGACTTTATAGTAAGACGCAAGGTGAGGCTTCCTGGTTTCAGAATCTCCAGGAGCACATGCTACTCAGGAAAGTGAATGATCTCCACCTTTGCTTATCAAAGCAGGTGCAACAAAACTACTTCGGCACCACATTATTCTTTTGATTAGGTCAGCAAGGACAGCCTCATAATGCCTGAGAACCTAAATAGACAGCCTGGCTCTCTCTTCACATCGGAACTTTCAGGGCTCAGACCAGTGAAAATGTGCTGTGGTCCTAAAGCACTTGTTCTCAGGGTTCTGAATATGAGCTTTACAGGAATATTCTAACTGTGCTATAGATACAGATATCTGAAATCCATATTAGATATTTGTTACCCTTAGAACTTAATTCATACATATATGATTCTAATTATTTGCCCAGAATATGTTAGTTCATTTTCTCTCTACCTATGGAGGCAAGAGAAGCCAAGCAAATAGGTTCCTGTTCACACTTAATGAACATTAAAATTATTTCTAGTGATTCTAAATGATGCTCATGACTTATTGTAGTTCAAATTAGTTTTCTCTTTTTCATTTCTTTCTTGATAGAAACAGATACTATTTTTCTAAAAGAAGGAAGATGATGAGCTGAGGATTTAGCTCAGTGGTTCCAGAGCCTGCTTTGCAAACACAAAAGCCTGGGTTTGTTCCCCAGGAACCACATACAACAATGTCAGATGTGGTGATTCATGCCCATCAACAAATAGTACCACATACCACAGTGCCGGGCGTGGTGGCTCACACCTGTAATCCCAGCACTTGGGAGGCAGAGGCAGGAGGATTGCTGTGAGTTTGAGGCTGGCTTGGGCTACATAGTGAACTCAGGGCCAGCCTGAACTACAAAACGAGACCCTGTCTCAAAAAAAAAAAAAAAAAAAGTCAATCCTTGATTAATTCAGAACAGGGTTTAGGTGTCAGGTGTGTGAACTCTTTTGTGATTTATCTTTTGGCAGTAGATTGTTCCAAACATATGAAGTACTTGTTACTCACCCTCTCGTTACTTCTTGTAAGCCAAGAGATGGCCCCGGTCGAAGACAGAAGACAGCTTAGATTTTCCCCCGACTTCTATTCTCCCGCATGATGTTGATGTATCACTGCTCCTTATAAAAACTCCAGATTATCATAATGAGAGATTTTTTTCATGAAAAGGGTATTCTCCTATATATGCAAATCAAAGCACAGATTTCTCTTGTCAGGAGCTCAGTGCCATTGAATGTGACAAGAGAAGCATCAGCAGTTATCCAGTATTCCAAATAATTTCCAGCTGCTCTCCGAACCCTCCAGGGAAGAAATTCCTAGAAAACCAGCGGAAAAAAAACCTCTACAGCATGAAAACTAGAAGCCTGAAAGACTCTAAGATACAGTGCTTCTGTCAAGGTTCATGGTCGCTATGATCTTGACCACTGAAGTCTTAGAAGCAGCAAAAAACCTGTTATGAATTTCTAAGTTGGTCTTTTAAATGCATGTGAAATTACATCTCAGTCCTGAAAACATCATAATGACTTCCAGCACCATTCAGAAGAAAGTTCAGTTCTCACCATGCCTCTGCGCGTCTTCCCGAGCTGGTGTCTGTGTTCACCTGTGGCACCCTGTCCTTCTCCTGCACAGAGGCTGGAGCCAGGGCGATGACATGCCAATCATAGGCCCCTGCCAGGGCACTCCTTGCACAGGTGACATGCCACAGTCATGTTGTGTTCCCTTATTCAGGACTCTGCTCAGCTGTTGTCTTCTCCCCGTGAGGTCTTCTGTGACTCCCTGTGAAGGGCTAAGTAGTGTCCACTGTCAGAGTCATATGCTAAAGGCCAAAGTCCCTGGACCTCAGAATGTGACAGTATTTGGAGATAGTGTCTTTTAAAAATGTGGCCAGGGATCAAACTCGGGACCTTGAGCTTGCAAGGTAGGCGCCAGAACCACTGAGCTAAATCCCTGGGCCAAAAGGTGACTATATTAAAAGGGTCTATTCAGGGGGGGGCCTAATCCACCCTGAATGATGTCCTTTGAAGAAGAGATTCAAATGCACATGTGTGTGCATGTGCACACACACACACACACACACAACTCCTGCACACACATGGAGACTGTCAGATGAACACATAGTGACAGAGAGACATCAGCCAAGGACCAAGGGCTCGTAAAGAACCAAACCTCTACAATAAAAGCTCAAGAGAAGAATTTTTATCTTGTTCACTACTGTATTCCTGAGGTCTGAAGTTGTACATGATACATCGTTAACTGTTCAATAAATATCTGATTAACAAATTGCTAAATATATATTAAATAATGCACGGCAGTTCAGCTCTAAAATAACTATGATAGGAGCTTTGAATAGCTTATAAACACAGATATCAAGGTCCTATGTTTCAATCAAATGAGCTAACTTATTCCCTAAATGTACAGTAACTTATATGGAAATGACTATAATCCTGGCCAGCACCTCGTAAATGACACTGAAATGAACCTAATAACTAGAGAGGCACTAAGTGGAAGCTGTGAATATGAAATAAATTCAAGAACATAAAATGGCTTTTTTCTGCTTTTATGGTCATTATACTATATTTAGAATAATTAGGAAAAACACACTAGAAAAGAAGCTAATGTTCAAAAGGCAGAGATACTTGAAAGTCTTTGAACATCTTGCTAGAAATAATTTAACCAAATAAGATTAAAATTCAAGATCAAAGGTAGCAAAAATACAGAAAGGGGAAGAGGGCAGTTGCAAGACTTTCCATTCCCCCATGCATTTAACACCAAACAAATGATTAGAGGACAAGGGGGCCAACATTTCCATTTCTAGCACCTAGAAAGAAGAGCATTACATCACTGTTCTTGGAAATGTAGCTGGTAGCTTTCCTCAGTCATGATCTGATTGGTCATGGAGCAGAGAAACAAAGGAGAAAAAAAGATATAGGAGAATGAAATTCTACCATCATATAATAAGTTACCAGATATGTATTGACTACCTCCTACTATTTGAAATTCTATCCATGGTGGTACATGAAAATCTAACATTGTGTGCAAACATTGCTTGTGATTTACCTAGTCAAGCAAACCTACATCAAATGGCACTGAACATTAAACTCCTGGCTGGAATGTAGGTAGGGTCATGATCTTGATTTACCTCTATATTTCAACATACTTACATATAGCTAGTGCTCCATTAATCATTGTTGCAGAAATGAATATTAAAATTACATATATGGCAGCACTCCAGAAATGTAACACCAATGGCTAGCTTCCTCGAGTTGTGAATACAAAGTGGTTAAAATCTTCTAAAGGGCGTTGTCAGCAAGCATCGTAGGGAGAAAACAGGCTCTTAGGCATTGGATCCAATGGTACAGAAATCCTCCATGTCAACCTTGAGTCAGACAGTATCTGCTGACAGCACTCCTGACAGTGGCAGTGCATATCTTCTGTTCTGTTCTGACCTCTGTGTACTTCCTCCTCCTCCCCCCCATCTTTCAGGTAATAACACCTCAATTGTCTTCTCTATACTTTTGGTTCACACAGTTCAGATAAAGCAGAATTCCCCCCCCACCACCACCAGGTGTGAAGATGAGCTGATGATACAGGCCAGGCAGGTCTGAAATGTCCTCCACTTGTCCACAGGACATTGCTGGGGGATGTCAAGTGGCCCAAGACAGGCCCACAGTACTTAACTTTAGGATTCATTCTAGACTTCAGGGTGGAGGGAAGCCTTCTCTTCTTACCAGATTTTAAACTTTTAGATACTGCATAAGTCTGATGCTTACAGAGATGTTAGCAGATTTTAGAGATGTAAAATGTGTGTTGTGTGTGTGTGCGCGTGTGCGTGTGCAGGACAGAGAGAGAAAGTGAGGGACAGGCAGGCATGTTGTCACTACGATACAGTTATGCCTGAAACCAAAGACACTTAGTCTTCTTAATTATCCCACTAATAACTTCCCATACTTAGTTCAGCAAATCTGAATTGACTTTCCATAGCTTGCTACCAGAATCAAATGATTGAAAATACAGCAACATAGACCAAAGTTCAAACTAGTATGTATCTCAACAGAACATCCCCTGGTGAAAACTGGTGTCAAGAAAAACAAGCAAAAAAATTATAGACAAGTCCATACCTGGAACAGTTACCTCACCTCCTTTTGTTTTAATTTCCTCATCTGTGATATCAGAATAATAATAAAACTTGCTCTCTGGCACAAGTGTGAAGATTAAATAAATCAGTATGTGAAAAGTACCCCAAATGTGAGCCAACATTGTGGTTGTTACTAGTCTTTCCATTTAAAAAATTACAACCTCAATGCCAGGGTTCCATTGCTGTGTTTTGCATTGGGACCAAGCTGAGATAATTATCCATGAAGTCTACTGGACACACTGATCATCTACTCCTTCGGTCATTCTTAAAGGAAATCCATATGCAAGTCCTGAATCTAGCATGGCGCCTGACTCCACAGGAAGCACCCATGAAGGACAGGATCTCTTCTCACTGCAGAGAGCCTGTAAGGACCAGGGGCCCACAGTTCTGTTTGCCTGTGCAACCAGGCAAAGTTTCCTTCAGTGTAGGATCCACGAAGAGATAAGTATTTTTAGAGAAACTGAAGGAAAAGGATAATGGTAGCGTTAGCTTGCAACTTGAGGCTGTTGCCAGAGAAAATAACAGTGTTGGTAATTTCTCCTTCCTGTTTAAGCACTTTAGTGAAGTGCCTTTCCCTAAGTTAAACTAGGAAGTAAGAAAAATCGAGTTCTCATGCCAGATACAGACCCGCAGGCCTAGTTGGCCAGAGATTCTACCACACCGGAGTTCTCTTCAAGAGGAACTGGGGAACAGGGCCAGATTGCAATGTAAGAATCTCCTGATGTGGAAAAAGGAGAAAAAGTAAATTCAATCATCCTATAGACATGCTGAGGTTTTCCCTCTCAAATCCCTTATTATTATTGTTTCCTCTCTTTCATATGTGGTGAAGTACATATGAAATTTGCCATTGCAACCATTTAAAATGTACAGTTCAGTGGTTTTAAATGGATTCATATCATTGGGCCACCATCGCCAGCAATCTTTTCCAGAATTTTTCTTCTTCCATGATTGAAACTCTGTCTCTACAGAGGAACTTCTCCTTTCTCTTTCCCCCAAGTCCCTGGTAATCATATTTTTTTTTGTTTCTCTGTATTTAACTACTCAAGGAGACTCAGGTGAAAAGAATCATATAGTATTTGCCCACTTGTGATTGTCTTATCTAGTAACTTAGTCTAAGGCCTTCAAGATTGTGTTGTAGTTTTGCTACAATTTCCTTCTATTTGGGGCTGAATAATTTTCCGCTTTTGTATGTGCCTCATTTTCTTTCTCCACACAGCTGCCAATGGACACTCTGGTTGCACTATGGTTTCCTTGTGCTTTGACTGTCCCCCCAAGGTGCACTGTGATTAAAGGCTTGGCCCATAGGGTAGCACTGTTACAGCTAGTGGAACCTTCGGGAAGCAAGGCCTTGTATGATATCCTTCAGACACTGGGGACTTGGGGTGTGGTCGCTTAGCTGAAGGCCAAATTGGAACACTCAGCTGAACCCAATCAGCATGGTTAGGTATGGAAAACCCACCTGAGGATTATTCCTAATAGCATATAAAGAGACGTGGAGGGGAAGATCATGGGCTATTGACTCTAGGAGAGACTTGCTATGGTTGGTTTTCTTGAGGCTATTGAACAACTTGGCTATTCTTGTTGGAGGAGGAGCTCAGGGCCTCATTATCCCAGGGAATGGCTGCTGTTCACATCAGGGGAGCTCTGATCTTCACTGTGAGCGTCACTTTCTGGCCCCAGTGTAGATCCCTCAGCCTGGTCACATAAATTCTTCACCCCACAAGCAGAGGTTTTCTGGCTTCTACCACTGGCCTTTGAACCTTCTGGGGACAAATCTTTAATAAAAACAAATATAAGACATTGCCATGGTCTCCTGGCCACTGGCTAGACTCGTGGAGGACATTGCCTTGGACTCTTGACCTTAAGTGGACTTGTGAGAGATCCAGGCCCTTAGCTGGATTCTTTGAATGTCTAGTGTGCAATTAGATCTCTTGCTCTTAACTTTTGGGGTGAATATTATAAAGTTATCCTATTAATTAGGTGTCCTGTATTAAATCTATTTCCCTTTCAAACCCTGACCCCGATGTGGGGTATTTCTCCTGCAATCTCTTGAGTAGTTCTAGAGAAAGGGTGGTCATAAGAGAAGCAAGTCTGGCCTGTTGTCCTCTTTCTACTCCTGTTCTAGGTGTGACAGCTTCTTCTATACATTCTTATCCCATGACGTGTCACCATCAGCCACCCTCACCAGGGCTGCAATCATCAGAGCCTCCCAAGCTGGGACTTTAACTCTCTAAAACTATGAACCAGATAGAATTTATTTGTAAGCAGCCTGTGTCAAATACATTGTGACAGTGATAAAAAGCTGATTAAGGTTTCCTTCTACCTTTGGGCTGTGATGAATAATGTTCCTGTGAACATGGGTGTACAGATATCTGGTCAAGTCTCTGCTTTCAGTGATTTTGGTAGCCATTCCAAAGTAGAATCGCTGAGTTGTAGCATATTCTGTTTAATTATCTGAGAAAATGCCATACTGGTTTTCACAGCAGTAGCTCCATTTTTCATACCTCACCACAACGTATAATAGCTCAAAATTTTTTATAACCTCACCAATGTTTGTTTTGTTTTGTTTTTTTGAGACAGGGTCTCGCTTTTGTAGTTCAGGCTGGCCCTGAGCTCAGCGTCCAACTCACATCACAGCAATCCTCCTGCCTCTGCCTCTCAAGTGCTGGGATTACAGGTGGGAGCCACCACGCCCAGCACTGTGTGTTGGGCCCTTGTGCTCGCAAGACAGGCACCAGAACTATTGAGCTAAATCCCCGTTTTTGACAATGGCCTTCTGAATAGTTGTGAAGGGGTAATTTGTCATGGTTTTGTTTTCCTGATGGTTAGTGGCATTGAATGTCTTTTTATGTGTGTAACTATTTACGAAATTGGTTTTGGAAAAATATCTAGGCAAATCATTTGCTCATTGTTTAATTGAATTGTTTGGTATTAATGCCTTATCAGATTTGTAATTTCCAAATATTTAATCCTCATTCTATAAATTGTCTTTGCATGCACTTGATAATATCCTCTTATGTTCAGAAGCTTTAAATTTTGACTTAGTGCAATTTTACTTTTTTGTTGCCTATGCTTTTTAGTCATATCTAAGAAATTATGGTAAAATATATGAAGATTTCTTTATATGTTTTCTTCTATGAGCTTTATCATTTTACCTCTTATGTTCAGGACATAGATCCATTTTGAGTGAATTTTTGTGCCTAATATAAATTAAAGTCCAACTTATTCCCAGTTTTCCCAGTATCATTTGCTGTTCAGTTTGGAAATCACTAAGAACTGTGGATTTTAAATTTTTCTCTTCTCAGCTATTTCACTGTTTTTTGGTGTATTTTTGAAGCACAATGAACAAGTGTGTTATGATTTAAGTCTAAAATGTCTACCAAATCGCTCACATTTGCAGATGGGACCTGGTTGGTAGGGGCAGGTCACTGGGCTTCACATGGAAGGGTATACTCTCTCCCCTGGCTACTTCTGCTCTCTATCTTCCTGGGCACCATGCCAGGAAAAGCTTTCCTCTGCAAGCCATTGCTGCACGCCATTTCTGCCTTGAAACCAGCTGAGGATGGACTGAATCCACTGAAATTGTGAATCAAAATAAACCTCTCTTCTTTTAAGTCATAGATGTTGGATATTTTATCCCTGTGACAGGAAAGTACCTAATACAAGTAACTGGCGCCAGAAATAGAGTCATTGCTGTGACAGCATCTGACCCTAATTGGAGAAGATTTTGTAACTTGTTTGTTTGGAAGAGTTGGGAGAAGTGAAATAGAGAAGACAGGATGTTGTGAGCAGTGTTTGATATATTAGTCAGAGTTCACAAGTCCAGAATGCCAACAGGACTGTGGGCAGGAAAGGCCAGGATAAGAATATAGGATCAGGATTGCACTGACAATTGGACTAGAGGCCATGTGTGTTACACTTTTGCAACATTTTTTCTACATTTTGCCCATGTCCTGGGACTTTGCAGGAGACTGAGATTAAGGGCAGTGGACTAATTAGTCTGGTAGAAAAAATTTGAAGGCAGCCTAACATTCAGGCTATGGCATGGGTACTACTGGCTGCTCGTACAAGATCTGCAATGAAAACCTGGAAAAAGTGGTGGAGCTGAATAATCTGAAGTTTGTAGTTTCACCAGAAAAGAAGTGCCTGAAAAGTTGGAGCAAAAGAGAGGAAGGTTATTAGCAATATCAGTGATGTTAAGAAGAAGTTAAGTATTTCACATCATGTTAACAGGAAAGATGATTCAAAAGCATTTTAGGAGTCAGCAAGAAAGTGCAAATAGATAAAATTTCATTTGAAAAGAGAACTCCTAGATACCCTCCTCTAGAAGGCCATGTAGGGGATTGGTTGTCAGAATTCATTTTACCTTTCTCAGCCATCCAACCGTAAATAGGGCTCTGCAGCCATGATCCAAGGGAACCCAACTACTGCTCAAGCTGGTAGCTGACCTTGACATTATCCACAAAGTGCCGATTTTTAAGACATGCAGAATGCAAATGTCATGGGATCATGGATGCGTTCACCTAGATTTTAGAAGAAGATGTAAAAGGCCAGATAAATAGGTGTAATATGGTCATAATTTCTGCCAGGATGCCATGAAAGGACAATGTATGAAGCTGTGAGAGTGAAACTGAAGGTGCAGGGGAAAAACCCCAGAAAGCTGGAGACCACTGGAACATGTAATGTCTGCTGACAATAGGCTCAGGCAATGAGTGAAGCCAGTCCACTTGAGAGGTTATGTGGGCTGCAACCAGCAAGGCCCTGAGGACAGAACTGCCCAAGCCCTTTGGCATTCATCTGTCATCCTAAATTGCTCTGGGTTCTTGATGTGCAGCTAATTTAATGTTTACTCTGCTGAGTTTCAGACTTGCTTAGGTCCAACTTCTATTTTCCTGTTCCTTCCTCTTGGAATGGGAATATTTTTCCCATGCTAGTTCATGTTGAAAATGTGTAACTATCTTCTTGTTTTTACAGGGGTTCACAGCTAAGAGTTTGCTTTGAGTCCCAGAGAAGACTTTAGACAGATTTTTCGGTAAAGCTGGACTTTTAAGACTGGATATTTTTAGACATAGACTAAATATGCCTATTGATATGAGCATGAGCCTTTTAGGGGACAAAGGTGGGTTAGTCAATCTAATATGGCCTCAAAATTTCATATTTTGATGTAGATTCTGATGAGAAGAAGCAAGTCACCAGGTTGTGACTTGGATGGGTGGATTCTTGTGCCTGGCTCCTCCTTTTCTCTGTTTTTTGGTTACCACGTGGTGAACAGGTTGCCTCCGTTAATGCATTCTGCCTTGGAGCCTAAGGATCATGGGCTGAATCCAGACTGTGAGCAAAATAAACCCTTTCCCTTTAAGTTGAAGATATCAGAGGTATTTTGTCTAAGCAATGAGAAAATATAAGGTGCACACACATTTGGGACTTCTGTGTTTTTTTTAATGAATTTATCCTTTTATCATTATTTATTGCACTCTTTATTTGAGTATGTGTTTTATCCTGAAGTTCACCTTGCCTGATATTAATTACAGGCACTTTAGATTTCTTATCAATGTTGTACAGTCCATCTTTTTCCATTCCTTTATTTTAACCTATTTGTGACTTTATATTGGATTTTTTGTAGAGGACACTTAATTAGATCTTGCCTTCTTATCCAGCTGACAATCTCTGGTTTTTAATAAAAGTATTTTTATTTAGTGTAGTTACAGATATGGTTGGCTGTGAGCCTTCTATTTTGTTTTGTACTTGGTATTTCTTGCCACCTTTTTAATTTTTCTTGTTTCTTTCAAACTGAATATTTTTAGATTCCATTTTCTCTCTGTTGGCTTATTACTTACAACTGCTTATTATTTTTTTTAGTGGAATAAAGTATAAAATTAACACTACCTTTTACTTACTACAGTTTACTGTCAAATCATAATATATCTTTTAATATGTAACCTAAGAATTTTAAAATAGTATTTTACCCTTGTCCTCTCTTCAATTGTTGTCATATATCTCATTTCTAAAAAACTATTAATTTAAAATTAAATTCTTTATTAAATAGTTTTACTTTAGAAAATATATTTTATATTTACATGTATATTCACCATTTCCAGTGTCTTCTTTACAAAGACCCAAGTTTCAACCTAGTAACATTTTCCTTCACCACTCCCAACATTTTTTTTAGTCTTTCTTATAATGCAGTTCTCCTGGATGAAAGTCTTATTATTTTGTTTTCTCTTTTTAAAGTCATTTTTGCTGGATATATGTTAGTTCATTTTTCCTTGTTAAAACAAGATAAGTGAGGCTGGCTGACTTTATAAAAATATAGAGATTTAGCTCAAAATTTTCAAGGCCAAAGGCAAAACATAGGTAGCTCCATGTTCTCAACCTGGGATAAGAACCTAATGGTGATGGCCTCATGGAGGAAGGACACAGGAGAACAGATCGCATTGCAGAGGAAGTAAGAGAGTGCCTCAGAAAACCACCTCACCTTTATAACAACATGCTTTACCAAGAACTACCTCAGAGTCACACAAGACCTACCTACTCCCTTCTAAGGACAATGACTTCAGTGACCTAAGGACATCCTCCCAGGCTCCACCTTTAATGATCCACAGGGTCATCACCGTAAGGATCAAGCCTCCAACATATAAACCCTTGGGGAATACACTGAAATGTATCCAAACCACCACAATATAGAGAGAATTCAACACCAACTGTTCTTTTCACTCCCAGCCCTATGAACCTGTCTTCTTACTTGCATTTTTTTCTGACAAGAGTTCTGTGGACACTTTTCTCTTTGTATGTACTGTATTTTTCATTCTCTTGCTGCTTCTAAGAACTTCTTTTTTTAAATCTCTGCCTTTCAGCAATTTGGTTCTGATGTATTATAATGTATTTTGCTTGTATGTATTCTGCTTAGGGTTCACTGAGCCTCTTGGATCTATATAGTCATGGTTTCTATCAAATTTGGAGAAATTCTGGCTATTATTTCTTCAAATAGATGTTCTCTCTTCTCTTTTCTGGACTTTATTTTATACAAAGTAGATCATTTAATATTGTCCCATGGGTCACTAACCTCTTTCCTTTTTTCCTCAGACTTTTCTTTGTGTGCTTCAGTTTAGATAATTTCTTTGGGTACTTCTTTACATTCTTGGATGTCTTCAATAATATCCTACTTCTTGTTAAAGTTACCTAGAACATTTTTCATTTAATTTTGGTCCATGGCGATTCTATTTGTTTCTTTTTATAGTCTACATTTCTCTCCTCATTATGGACATGTTTTCTTTAAATTCTTCAGCTATTCATAGGGTATGTTTTAAAGTTCTTGTTTAATAATTTTTATTATTGCTGCTATTTGGGGCCTGGCTCATTAATTTTTTACTGGTTATGATTCATATTTTCCTACTTTAAATGTCTAGTATCTTTTCATTGAGGTGACAAGTGTTGCACTGTTTGGCATCTGTATTGTGTTGTTTTTTTAAAGAACACTGAAGATTGTTTCAAGCTTTAATTTACTTAGGGACCAGCCTAGTCTTTTTGAGCTTGTTTTAAAGCTTTGTTAGGTTGGGTCCAGTGTAGTCATTAATCTTGATTAGTTTCTCACTACTTCCATACCATTACTTTTTGTTTTTAAAACAATAAAATTTCTCAAATAAATGTTTACAATAAGTAAAATTATGGTTTCCAAAGATATCTACATACCAACTCCCAGAGATATGACTGTTAGGTTGCACAAGTGGCGACTAAAGCAGCAGCCGGAATTAATTTTGCTAATCAGCTGACCTTGTGGATCCATTAGTTTATTAGATTCAGAAGAGGGAAGCAAAACTGAGCCCCAGAAAGACAGCAGTGGAAGATGGACATGGCTCTGTGTTGTTGGCTTTGAGTCAAGGGAAGTCAGTGGGATCCTGGAGGTAAAAAAGGCAAAGACAGCGATCCTCCTCTCAGTCCTCTGGAAAGAAGACATCATGATAATACCTCGATCTTAGTCCCATGAGGTCTGGCTCAGATGTCTGATCTACACAGCTGTAATAAATCTGTGTTCTTTTAAGCCAATTAAGTCTATAGTAATTTATTACAGCAACAATAGAAAACTAATGCAGTCGTGGGTGAAATTTCTCCACACTGACGGGGTAGACTCGTCTCTCAGATAATTGTGAGCACAGGGAAAGTTTCTGTTCACAGCTTTTGGGTAATACCTTCATTTTGTTTTGTTTCCTTTCTCTCCGGGATGATATTTTTTCTGTCCAATGCCTAAAAACAATCTTATCATATGTTTTCCCAATTGTCTAGTTATTTACAGCAGGAAAGAAACAACATGGTCATGATAACATAGCCAAATATAGAACTAACATGTTTGATTTTGCCTATTTAGAAACAAATTTATATCGTATGAGTTCTTTTGTTAAACTTCCTTCAATACTAAGCTGAAAGCTCATTTTAGTCCTACCCCACCCCATGAGAACACTGCTTTCCTTTAGTCTTGGAAGCCACCTGAGCAGGTGAATGGATTTGTCCATGTTCCCGCCCTCCCCTACCTGTGCACTTGAGTATTCATTTCCTGTTCTTTAAGGACACAAGTTACATTAGTTTAGGGCCTATCCTAGTAAACTCACTTGAGCTCAATTCTTTAAAGACTCGAGTTCCAAATACATCCTTTCAACATATGAATTTTAGGATGATGTAATTCAGCCCATGACAATGCCTTTCCATACCTGCAATTACTGTTTAAAAAAAAAAAAAAAACTGGTGCAGTGTTGTGGTTCAAACCAGTATTCCCAGCATTTGGGGAATCTGAGGGAAAGGGGTTGCAAGTCTGAGCCTAGCCTGGGCAACTAAGCAGCTTAGTTTAAAAAAATTTAGAAAGGGGGGCCGGGGAGTTAGCTCAGTGGTTCTGGCACCTGTCTTGCAAGTGCAAGGGCCCCAGGTTCAATTTCCCAGTAACCACATACAATACTGGGCATGGAGACTCACGCCCAGCAGCAACCAGTACCACATACCACAGTGCCGGGTGTGGTGGCTCACACCTGTAATCCCAGCACTCGGGAGGCAGAGGCCGGAGGATTGCTGTGATGTGAGTTGAAGACTGAGCTCAGGGCCAGCTTGAACCACAAAGTGAGACCCTTTCTCAAAAAATAAAATAAAATCTAAAAAAAGATTAAAAAGCATTAAGATATAGCTCAGTGCAAAGGCACTGGGTTTGATCCCCAGTAATGAAAAAAAAAGATTAGAAAATTTTCCATTTCTGTAGCACATTGACTGTTTCTTCTCATTAAATAGCAGCAGTAAATATTTAATGAGTTAAACTTGATTTGTTAGATAGGTTGGTAGGATATAGTCAGAAGACAGTTGTTGCTATCACAGGACTAAAATTTTGTGGTGGGATTATATTTTTTATAAAATCTAACTTTTTGTCCTCAGTACTTCCTTCGTCCTACGCCCTGTTCTTGCCCATAAATCTCACATAGTTATAAAGGATATGAAAGTAACTGAGGCTGGACCAATGGTGGGAAACCTCAGAATAAGGAGAGAGTGAAAATTTCAGTTATATTACAGTGAAATATCTAGCAGAAATAAAGATTTCTCCATCAATCACACTGAAGACCAGTTGCCTATCTTATGACCCAGAAAACAGGCTCACGTAAAAAACAGGAAATCTCCCAAATTAACTAGAATTCTTTTTCTACTATTCTGGTGGCATAGGAACTCAAGACACAAATTCAATTAAAATGCACATTTCTTGCATCCTGAAATCAACAGCGACGGATATTGTATAAATGGGGAGGCACCACAGCTCCACAGGAGGGGAGCACTGATGCTCTCTAGTGAATACTGGGAGAGGGGGGAAGACGTGTAGCAGATACTTCTTCTTGCAGATCAGAGCCTCTGAAACCTGCAGAGGAGGAAAGGATATCACAAATGGCCGGAGACCTCCATGTAATATTAACTGGCCACATCAGTGAAGGCACCAGTGCCTAAGAAAGTAGCTGCTAGAATAAATAAGCTCCAGATGTCAAAGGTTAACCACAATAAAGGTTCACTTCCTGTGCTTGCAGTAGTTTGACCGGGGTGATCCTGATTGCCAGGAGACCTCTTCCATGTAGTCATTTAGGGACCCAGGTCATTAGGTTTCCCCCAAACAAGGAGAAAGCCTGGAACAGCAGTGTATGAAAGGAATCACCCTAATTCCTGAGTACCATGCACAGTACTGTGCAGAGTCCTCCCAATTCAAACCTCATGATGGCCCCATATGAAGAAGTCAGATCTGAGAAAGGCTTACTTACCCCCAGTTCTGGCCTAAGCCAACCAGATTCTTAATCACTCTACTCTCTATCAGCCCCTTGATTTATGCTGATGTTGTATTCCTGAGAGCTGCTAGTTAATTCAAAAGCATGTAAAGCAAAATGAATTTTCTCACAAGAAATGAAGAGAAAGCGAAGCAAGAGAAGTGCTCTAGTAGTTTGCAAAAGATTCCAGTCATGTAAATGGTTTTGCCATACTGCATTAATATGAGGAATAAATAAACAGTTTATGGGGGAAATAGAATATATTAAAATTTATTCATGGAATAACAACAAAATAGCCACTGACTGATAGAGTGCTGGACAACGCAGGCTGCAAACCCTACTCTACAAGTCTTCATTTGCAAACTGATAAGAATTCTCATGTATGAAGTCTCTCATCAGGCTAGTGGTGCTCCCAGCCAAACAACCCTATTATTCTTTGTGGTCCTGCTTGAACTTGTTCTTAGCATTTTCATCAGGTGAAGCATATAGCCAAAGCCTGAGATAATAACAGTAATCAGGACCAAACACTGAGTGCTACTTGCAGGCGTTGCCCTAAACCTACTCATTGATTCACACACTCTTCATATTCACCCAACAGAGTAGCTTCTGTTACCATCTCCACTTCATAGGTGCGGAATATGGCCCTGAGAGATTAACTTCCTATATGGTTGCTTTTATGTGTCAAGTTGGCTAACCCAGGTGTCCAGATAGTTGGGGTATTTCTGCGAGGGTATTTTTAAATATTATTTTGGATGTTTTTGTGGGACTGTTTCTGGCTATGATTTTCATTTAAATATATAGATGTACACACTTGGTGGCAGGTTAATAACAATGAATGTCTTCTACCATGAAACAAGCATTCTGCTGGAATACCCTTACTGTGACACCAGTCTGCCTTCCTTTCATGCAATGCTTCTGCCAAAAGTCATCCATGGACTGATAGAATGTCTATCCAGCATTGTGTATAGCCCTGCTACTGACCCAGGAACTCCTTTCACAGAAAGTGAAATATGACACAGGGCCCATGCCATGGAAATCACTGGTCTGATCATACTCCCCACCATCTTGAAGCAGCTGGATCAATAGAGTCAGTGGAATGGGTTTTTAAAGACTCAGTCACACCTCTAAGTGTCCCACAGGTCAAAGCAAGGTTCTCCAGGAGGCTGCATATTACTTGAAACAACTTCCAATATGTAGGACTGTTTCTCCAATAGTCAAGATGCATGAGTTCAGAAATCAAGAGGTGGAAATTACCCCTAGTGACTCATTAGGAAAATTTTCACTTTTTGTCCCTACAACCTTATACTCTTCTGGCCTAGTGGTCTTGATTCCAAAAGGAAAAAAGGTTCCACCAGGAGACACAACAATGATTCCTTTCAGCTGGAAGTTATCATGGCCCCTTGCTTCTTCGAGCCTCTCATGTCTATAAATCACCAGCAGATAAGAGAGTTAGTGGGCTGTGTAGGTGACCAATATTGACTGCCAGAGAGAAACCAAACTGCTACTCCATAGCAGAGAAAAGGAGGAGTATTTCTGAAATACAAGAGATCTCTGAGAACACCTCAGACAATTACCAGGGTACATCCTCAAAGTCAATGAAAAATGATCACAACCCAATCAAGATAGGGCTAATGGCTGAAGACCTTTGGGAATGAAGATTTTGGTCACCCTGCCAGATAAAGAACCACAGTGAGCTGAGTATTTGTGGAGGGGATGGGGTATATGTAAGCAGGTAGTTATAAATATCAGATATGACTGTGTATAGTTACAAAAAATGAGGACCAAAATTGTCACAAGGGTTTATTTTGTTATGTGTATGTGTGTTTGCAACCATCTCATCCCTTTACCAATAACATAAGATGCACTGACTTTATAGCATAGAATCTAAGTATTTTTAACTTTTTCTCTTGACCTTAAGTTATAGGAAATCAAGAAGCATAAAAGTCATTAAGGACTTTGCTTCCTCTCCTGGGAAAAGGGTTAGCATGTTTTCAGTTGTACTTAGGATAGCTGTAGCATGTTAGGTGGAATTATAGCCTTGTTCTTACCTTAACCTGGAGATTAAGGATATTTTAGGGAAATGTGCATGGGTGCCAAGTTGGTAAGGGGTGGACTTATGATGGCTCATTTTAGGTTCAACTGGGGTGGGCCACAGTGGGCAGCTGTTTACTCAAAATTACTGAGACTATTTCTGTATCTTTGGAAGGTTGTTTCTGGATGAGATTTACATTTAAATCAATAAGATTTGAGTAAAGCAGATTTGGACTCAGAATGTGGGTGGACTTTATCCAATCAGCTGAGGGCTCCAATAGAACAAAAGGACACCTTCCCTCTAAACAAGAGGAAATTCCAGCAGCAGACTGCCTTCAGACCTCACTTGCAGCATTGGCTCTTCTGGGTGCACCCAGGACCACTTTTGCAACTCTTTCCTGAGTTTCAAGCCTGCCAGCCTTCTCCTTGAGATTTTGGGCTTGCCAACACTCCACAGTTTTGTGAGTTGTTTAAGAGAAATTCTCCCTCAGAAGGTAGACAGATAGGTAGGGAGGCAAATAGGTAGATAGAAGACAGAATAGACAGATGGACAGACAGACAGATAGGGACTGATTTAATAGGCTGCATCTGTCTGTAGGTCCAATTGGTGCTGGGTCTCTGGAGAACTTTGGAACACCTGCCCAATATCATAAAGCCATAAATAGTAGAATTGGCTTGAAATCTTTGCCTGGTGCAAGAATCCATAGTTTTGAAGTGCAAAGCTCTCTTAGCTTTCATCAGTGCAATTGGTAACGTCTATTCTGAGGTCCTTAGTGGTTGTTTTTCCTATTTATTTAGACTAGTGGGTCATGCTGGTCAGGTGATGTGAATTTTCTATGAAGCTACCTGCTATAATAAGCAAACGCCAAAGGCCAAAGTCTCACCACGTCAGATAAGAGTTTGACGGGGTGATCCCAGCTGGGAGATGATTTCCCTCACACAGTCAGTCATCCAGGGACTCAAGCTGCAATAGACTCTGCTCTCTTCAACATAATTTCTAAGATTTCCCTGGAATTTGACTCCCCTCAAGCCAGGCAAAGGACACAGGAGCATGGTGGGTCATGCATGGGAAGTCTTACACTCACTACTCCTAAAGGATTTTACTTTTTAAAAAGGCAAGCAGTATAAATGTGTTCTTATTAACTTATTTTTATGGAAATATATATATATATATATATTCTGATTTTTATTTTTATTTTATTTTAAATTCCTTAATTAATAAGGAATAAAGTAAAAGACAGGTATATTTCTTAATGAATCAGCCAAATTTACTGGAAGGGCTGTTTTACATGGATGTTAGGAGAGAGAGTTGGAGATAAAATTGGTGTCAAGACCAGATTATAGAAGGCCTTGATTTCCAGGCCCCAAAGCATGGACCCTGCCCTATTCAGGGTCTCAGATCCTCTATCTTCTGAGCCAACATCCAGGGGTTATGAATGTCTACCTGGCACACAGTGAAATAAGCAACTCACTTCAAGACACACTGCTTATGAGCAGCACAAATAGGATTTGACCCACTCCGCCTCCTCAACGTCTATACTGTCAGGCCACCTCAACTGCATGAATCTTGTTACCTATAATTCTCATTTCAGATGAATACATTTGCCCCTGTGTCTACCAGTCAGACCTTAAGCTACTCCCCTGGCCCAGACAGAGCCCTGCTCCTTGTCTGTAGGGCTGAAGGCCAGACTCTGACACATGCCAGCTCCATGGAGGGAATGCCATTCCCATCTTCCAGGTTCCCCTGTGCCACCTGCTCTGATTCCACCTTCAAGTCCCATAAACATTCTTAGTATACTTGCACATGCGGAGACAGAGAGCTTTTCAGAAAACTAAGACATTTTCTCAGAGCATCTCAGAAGCATGTGGGCAGGAACAAATGGGAAAAGGCTCAACATAAAACAACTGGGAGAGAGCTCGTCCTGCTGGGATGCCAGCCTTGGAAGGACCCCAGCAGCAGCTGATTCTCTATGACATAACGGGCTGAAAAACACATCTCTGTAAAAATAAAGAAAAGCCTAACCAAGTGCAGCTGCCACCTCCCAATAATTAGATTTGGAGGATTATTGCCGAGATGAATGGAAGGTATCATATGGTCACTGCTAGAAATATTTGCCATCCCCGTCTATCGACACTACTAGACACTAGAGTTCTTAGCAGACCCACATATGTTTGTTTTTAATTAAAATGTGCTGAATGAACCGTTAGCCGCACTGAAATAATGAAGAAAAGCAACACAAGACAAATCAGCTAATTGACAACTCCAAACACTCCATTTTATACCCTTCAGTTATGTTAATGGAGATTTCCAATATGTTCTAGTTGAAATAATAATTACACAAGCACAGTTACATAATAATCTAAGAGGTAGATAAAAATATAAATAACAACAGCAGCAGAAACCACAAATGGGTCAAAAGATTACAAATTCATTCACTCAGTCCTCATTCCAATGAGTATTTATTGAGCGCTTATTGGTTATTAAGAGCCAGGCTCTCATGGACTAATGCCTGCAACGAAATCATCCCAGTGTTTTCAAACATACATTTTGGTGTAAAATCGCATAAGTATGGTTGTGCTATGAAAAATATGTCTCCAACCACATGGTAAAGCTTTTGCAACTCTTCAAAGAGAAAGACCAGAATTTTAAGTCTTTTCAAAAGCTAGTTTATGTGAAGACAGAGAATCTGGCCCAAATCTTGACAAATTACATTTTATTCACTGCACATGAAGCTAGCACAGCTGCCTGAAGGAAGATGTGTCCTGGGGTTGTTGACATAGCACACGCCATATTCCAACTAGACCGTAAACAAGGGGTTTATTGGAAGCCTTTCCAAAGATCATGGCAGAATTTCAGCCATGATATAACCAGAAATCTAGCCAAAAGTGGGAGTAATGGTAACTGTCAAATGTCTTAGAATATTTCATGGAAATTAATCCCTTGGCTGAGTGGTCTCTGGTGAATGGAGGAAAATAATTCCAAGTCACTGAACACCCCTGCTCTTCAACGGAGGGGCAGGTTATCAATGGGGCAAATTAACACCAATGCATTTGGAGTTTATTTACAACTAAACTGCAAAGCTTCAATCTCATCCATATTCAATCAGAGAAAACTGTGGCTCATCCAAGACAAGATGAGAGCCAAATTTGGGGCATGGCAGAGGGTGACATCATCTGAAAGGGCTGGAAATGAAGTGTAAATTTGAATATCATCTGTATGTAAGTGATAATTAAAGCTGTGAGACTCAATCCGTTCCAAGAGAGAGTCAATAAAAATGAAGGACAAGAGTGTCCCAAGCCATGTGTTACCTCTGAAGTAGAGGATTTTTTTTTTTTAAATTTTGGTTAAGTTAGTGAGGCAGGAATTTCCCTGCTGAAACATCTCTAAAACAGACACACATATCACTTGCAAAGCTAGATAGTCTCTGAATTGCTTGAATATTGAACAGAGTGATGGCCTTTCTGCAAGATATGAATATCAAGGAAACAGGAAGTCATTCCATTTTGGTTAGGGAAGACTTCTCCTCCAGGGTGATTATATTAGTAAATAATGCCCCAGAGAATTACCAATTCCAGCTGACTGATTGTCCTTTTTAAGGCTGGTGTTAAATTTGGGCAGGAAACTCAATTTGCTTTCATCAGTCTGCTCCATGATTTTATTCATGCAGCAAAGAAACAGGAGCTCTGTTCTGAGCTGTGTTTGAATGTACAACCAATGGAATAACTGAAGATGCAACTTGAAGCCAGTGAAATAGACAAGTCCATAGAAATTTTTAATTGGGAAAGGGACAGTTTTATCCTAATCCCTTCTCCTGGGATCTGTAACTAAGGGTTCTTTTTTTTTTTTTTTTTTACTTACTACTAGCTATCTTTCCAGTTCACAAAAGATTTCTAAGAATATCAAGTAGCTTGGGCTGAGTAGGGAGTGGCCTTAGCCATGAAAGGGAGTTCCTAGTATCCTAGCTGTTCATATGTTGATATCCTAAACCCAAGTGTCTGGAACATGACTCCATTCACAGTCAAGATCTTCAGTTTGGTAACTGTGTTAAAATGGAATCATTAGGTTGGGACCTAATCCAATAAGTCTCTGGACCTTATAAGAAATGAAAACTAGGACACCATTAGGCACACAGTGAAGCCTCAGGGAGAAGGTACCCATCTCCCAGCCACAGAGAGAGGTCACAGAAGAAATCAGCCATGACATCAGCAGCTCAGACTTCTATACAACAGAACTGTGAGTAGATACATGAAGCATGATAAAGTGTTTAAATTTTTTAAAACAGTTATAGTAAAAAACATATTGTCATTGATTCTCCTGAAAACACTCCCTCATTTCGAACCCCCTTATCCCACTCTGCTTGCTCCTTTCTGGAAGATTTTTTCAAGAGTATCTTTAGTTGCACTGTCATGGACTCTTGATGTCCTGAATTAATTCAGAGACCTACCTCTCATGGTTGTTTTGACTTTGGAGAAGAGTCGAAAGTCACATGGTACCAGGTCAGGTGATGAAGGCAGATGAGGACACACTATAAATTTTTTTTTTTTTTAGATTTTTTGAGACAGGGTCTCGCTTTGTAGTTCAGGCTGGCCCTGAGCTCAGCCTCAAACTCACATCACAGCAATCATCCTGCCTCTGCCTCCCGACAGCTGGGATTATAGGCATGAGCCACCATGCCCAGCACTGTGGTATGTGGTAGTGGTTGCTGCTGGGGTGAGTCTCCATGCCCAGTATTGTATGTGGTTACTGGGGACCGAACCCCGGGCCCTTGAGCTTGAAAGACAGGCGCCGGAACCACTGAGCTAAATCCCCAGCCCAGCACACACTATAATTTTTTTATGAGTTTGCCTTTCTGTTCCATAGCACTTGGCAGTAGCCTTCACCATTTTAAAAAACCCAACCTTATAAAGACACTAATGAATATCATAAAGACACTCCAGAAAGTAGCAAACGTAAGGAGATAAATGTGTTCAAAATGAGAGGAAATATTTTGAGAGGGACTAATGGTAAAGTGTCTTTTACTGTAATACATTTTTCTAGATTTAACATTCACTGCATTTTCTTATTACCCCTGTATTTGTTATTTAAGCCATCCTGTCTACAGTACTTAGTTATAGAGTATTAGCAGACTAATTCAGTGGAGCAAAAGAAATACTACAAGTTTACATACTCTGCATAGAAGATTGCTACCTTTAATGTTGTCTCTCATTTTAGAAATAGACCCACCCAATAGATTCATCTGTTGTATAATCTAGACCAAATTAATGGAAAAAAAAAATATATATATATGTACATTTTAAACTTTTTGGAGCTTCAGTCTCCTCATTTATAAATTCATAGGAAAAATACTTGGTTCTTAGAATTGTTGATCTGGAAATAGATTTTCAATAAATTACAAAAAACTTTTCTCCTTTCATCTACCATTTCTTGTATAATCACCAAGTAAAATGGCTTCCCAAATATTTTTTTGCTCAAAATATTCCATAATGATTTGAAGTTAGCCTGGTTTAGTCATTTACTATGTGACTTTGGACAAGTTACTCAGACACATGGTTCCTCACAACCTGCTTCTTAAAGCTGTGAAGATTAAAACTCAGATGACAGCTGTCTGGAGACTCTGGCAGAGGGCCTGGCGCGTGGCAGGAGTTCAGTACAAGTTGCTTTCATCCTCCTAAAGCACCAGCCGGTTATTCACTTGCACAGAAATGTCTATTGCTTGGGATATTATACTCCTTTACTTATTTATACTCCCTCTCATTCTAAAAGGATTTTAGGCAGCTCATAAATATACCTACAGAATAAATTAGCCTTGGTAAGGAAAAAATAGTGTGAAATAATAGAAGTTATCATTGACTGCCTTCCTCTAATAAATTCAAAAGGAGTACATAAGGCAGATCCCTAAAGCAACCTACTGTTTCATAAGCCTAAAATATACAGAGAAGGAAAAACATTTTTTTAGATCAAGATGAAATGAAGTCCCACTGGATGATTCCTTCATGGTTTAACTTCACCCAAAAGTAAATTTAAAGTATCCTCAGGTATGAATGGATTGACCATCTTTTTGTTTTGAAAAATTTAAAATATACAGGAAAATACAAAGAGTATTTTAACAAAACTCTGTGTCTACTTCTCAAAATTCTGTATCTACTTCTCATTCATATTTCACCATATTTCATTCCAATATTTGTGAAAGAAACAAAATACTATAAAGTCCTGTTAAACCAATCAACATGGCGGCAACCTCTAAGGGGTTCTAATGTATCCTTCCAGAACAGTTCAATACTTACGTATACATAGAAGGTATTGGTATAGGCCCCTGTGTCATACTCATAAGTTCTGTTACTTGATGTATATCATTATTAATTATGCTTTTCTATTCAACGTTGCTTTTTGAGTTGGACACATATGGTTACCCATGGATGTTACTCACTTCTTATAGGGACAGTGTTATGAGCTCAATTCTCTCCCCAACTCTCTCCCTAAATTTGTATGTTAAAATCCTAACCCCTAGTAACTCATAACATGCCTGTGGTTAGAAATAGGGTCTCTAAAGAGGTAACAAGGTTAAAATGAGGTCATGAAGGCTGGGCATTTTTATCATGGCTACTATCCAATATGACAAGCCCAGGAGAGAGTCCTCAGAAGAAACTACTCTTACTGATATCTTGACTTTGACTTCTAGCCTCCAGAACCATGACAAAGTAGTTTTCTGTTGTTGTTGAAGCCACTTAGTCTATGAGACTTTGTGATGGCAATCCCAACATGCTAGTATAAATGGCAAAGTTTTGCCCAGAATGCAAAGGCTACGATATTTATAGCTGTTCTGCACATGGTGGACATTTAAACTAGAACCAAATAGAAATACACAACCTTTCAGGTGTCTCCTATGCACACGCGTGGTACTGCCCCTAGGAATGAAACAGATATGTTCACATTTTCAAGTCATAAGTTGCTCTTTAAAATGTCTGTCACAATTTACAGTCTCAACAACAGTAAATGAAAGTACCAGCTCTCCCATCGTTGAGTCAGCATCTGATCGTCTCAAGCTTAAAACTTCCACTATTATTCTTGACAAAACAAATCTTGCTGTTTTAATTGCATACTCCTAATTATGCATGAAGTTACATACTTTTAACACACATACTGCCTAATCTGAGTTTCTCTTCTGCACATTCTCGGTTCACATCCTTTGCCTGTTTTCCCTCTGGGTTATATATCTTTTTCTACCTGACTCGTAGGAATTCTCCATAATAATCCTCTCTTTGCTAGATGTTCTGAAAATACCTTCTTCCAGGCCACTACATGTCATTTAATCTCCTTCATGTGTTATCTTGACAAAAGGTCTTTAATTACATACAATCAGATGTACCTCTATTTATAGTTTGTAATTCTTTTCTCACTGTCTTAAAGAAAAACTTTTCTCTGTAAAACCCATGAAGGTGTTTCTTCACATTTTTTCTAATACTTTTAGAGTATTTCCCCTATGCTTAGATTTTATTATATCTTTAATTTATACCCATAATGGAGAGAATCAGGAAATGTCTTTCTTTTCCTTTCTTTTCTTTCCATTTGAGAATAAATGATCCCAACACCATTTACTGAAATATCAAATACTCTAATCACTAAAAAATACAGTAAAGCACCCACAAATCATCTCATTTTGAGTAGTGTAATTTCCTGACAAATCCTCCATAATGTATTAGGAGAAAAATGCACCCCTAGGTAAGTAAATAAGCTGACCTAAATGGGTATTTGGATATGAGCCAAGCAAATGCTAGGGGCTGTCTGCCAAAAACTGGTTTTGATATTGGAAGAGTTGACGTTAAGCCCTCCTTCCTGACAGTCACTGGATAGCAGGGCCAGGTGTCTTCAGAGAGATGATTACACTGTGTCAGTGGCACTTAGAAGAAGACTTGTCCTTCCATTGTCCCCACGAAGGAAATTTCCCACCAGAGCAGCCATCTCTAGAATCACATGCTGCTGTGTAGCCTCTGAGGATGGGAGACAGGGATATTTGTGGAGAAATTAACATTTCACCGAATTCTCTTTCTGCCTCTATTAACTTCCTTTGACCATATGCCTGTATTATTGATTCAATATGATATTATTTTAAATACCAAAAAAACTTCCACTCCAAATATGGTCACCCACTCCAAAATTCACATGGATTCACTCATTCAGCAAACACTGCTGAAGCACCAGGAGGAAGAGGAGGAGACGTGGGGACAGTGAGCTCTGAGTGTGGAAGGGAGGGAAAGGGAAGTCAAGGGAGGCGACAGGTCTCTGAGCGCCAGGGAAGCAGCCTGGCAGGTTATGGGGTGCGGGTGCTCAGTGCAGGGGGCTGTACGGGGCATCTGTTGACCATAGCAGGTGCTGAAACTGGAGAGGGAAGGAAGGCTGAGTTATTATTGCCCAGAGGACCTTTCTAAGTTTGGACTTGGAAGTGACTGAAGGGTTTTAAGCAGTACATTGACACATTGGGAATAAGCACTCTGGCCAATGTGAGTATCGAGATAGGACATGGCTAAGTCAGGAAGGTGGCGTAGGAGATGGTCCCAGCCACGGAGAATGAGACAAAGGATTTGGGGCAATAGGTGATAAGTTCAACTTGGAAGACTTTTGCTTGAAGTACATGTAAAACATCGAAGGTAGAAACGCACAGCAGGCGATGGGCCATTCAGCTCTGAAGCTTAGGAGAGAGCTGGGACAGAAGTGCAGACATGGGGTAGGTGCTTGGTGAGAGGAGAATGGTGGTGAAGTTCCCAGAGAGCATGAACAGGGAGGAGAGGAGGGTCCAGTGGGAAGGGAAGGATCCATGAAGTAGACTGAGATGCCAAGTGGAGAGGAAGTAAGTCAGGAAATGGAGATTCAGAGAAAATCAGGAGAGGGCGTAGGGGAGGTGAATTACTGGCAAGATCAAATGCTGTGTGAAGAACTAAGGACTAGGGAACTCAGTAGACGTGGTAACCAACAGTTCATCAGGGATGATGAAAGCATTTCCTGGGGACATGGGTGGGGTACAGCAGGGCGGGACTGAGGTGGTAAATAGGCAGTGAGAAGCTGGACACAACAAGTGAGGTCCTCCTCCCAAGGCCTGGGATGGTGACAGATTGGGAGCTACCTCCAGATGAATTGTCTCCAGTGCTCAGGTGAGCAATACAGTGGTGACAGCATCAGTGGTCCTTGTGAGGGGCCGTATAACCCTACTGGTTAGGCACAAAACATCAGACCAATAATGGGTCTAATTATTATTAGAGCATGTGAGCAGTGCGAGACATAAGAGTGAACCCCACAGTTGGCTGGGGTTTTTTTGAGACAGGGTCTCGCTTTGTAGTTCAGGCTGGCCCTGAGCTCAGCCTCAAACTCACATCACAGCAATCCTCCTGCCTCTGCCTCCCAAGTGCTGGGATTACAGGCGTGAGCTACCACGCCCGGCACTGTGGTATGTGGTACTGGTTGCTGCTGGGCGTGAGTCTCCATGCCCAGTATTGTATGTGGTTACCGAGGATTGAACCCAGGTCCTTGAGTTTGCAAGACAGGCGCCAGAACCATTGAGCTAACTCCCCGGCCCCACACAATTGGCTGGTTTTGAGGCTTGAGTCCAGCCAAAGCCCACACACTGAGGTCAGAGTGACTCTCACCCAAATTCCGTTCCCACAATTAACCAGAAGGACAAAGTTATTTGCTAACTACAGCCTTATATTTTGTCTGTTCTGTTCTTAACTCAAGAATGCTTTGTCTCTTCCTTGACAAACGTGTCCATAGCAACTACACATCCCCTCCCATACCCCCTTTACCCTAGTCTGACCATGATGTCATGGATAAACAGCAGAGGCTTGGACAGGCCAGGGTCTTTGCTCAGCACTGACCATCCTGGCTTCCAGTTCTTTGTCTCTTCAATTCTGTCTTTGAGTTTCCCTTTCAATCTTGTGCCATAGCTCTGAGGAGACCGGAACCCACAGGAAGGGCTCTCGGGGATTATCACTTCCAAATTGACAATAGGAGCCCCTGGGGAATTTCTTTTTTAATACCTAAACCCAGGACACAGGTTTAATTAGTCCAGGTTGGAGTGTGGGTAAGGGTGTATTTTTAAAGCTCCACAGTGATCTAATGCATATCCATGTGATAGGAACCACTGTGCAATCTAGCCCTGTTGTCTTTTCTTTTTCTTTCCTTTTTTTTTTAAAGTGCTGGGGATCAAACCCCGGACCTCACCCTGAGCAAACACTCTATGACTCAGCTACACTCCCAGCCTTCATTTTATTTTATTCAGTTCTCACTAAGTTGTGCAAGCTGGCCTCAAACTTGTAATCCTCCTACCTCAGTCTCCCGTCGGTATCACAGCTGCGCACGCCACCATGATGGACAGTTAGTTCCTACTCTGAGCAATGAAAGATTGAAGTAGCTGACTCTGGGAGAAGTCAGGTGACTTTCACATTGATCCATATGTCCAGACATATGGGGAACCTTTGTAAAGCAAAGTCACATGAGTCTAGGCTGACTCAGTTCTTCCCCATGGAGGCAGGCTCTGAAGTTGGGAGACAGCAAAGATGCAGTGTGACAGGGAAGGAAATATCATGGAGCTTTCCCAGAACATAAGAGAACTGCCCCCTAGATCATTCTGTGTCTTTACTCAACAAACATCCTTCTGACAATTAAGATTTGGTAACTGTTAAAGATTATATGTTATATATTCCAGAATTCGAAAGGAATACACAACAGGACAGAAGAACTTCAAAACACTACGGTGGGGACGTTCTCCTCTCTGAACCTCCTCTGCCTGCAGCTGCATCCCCAAGACAACCCTTGATCATTTATTTCTGTTTTGTTTCCTCTGGCGGTTACCTCTGTAACCTCAAATAATACTCTGAAGAAACATGGGATGGGCTGAGGCCTCTTTGGCAACAACTTTGCTTTAAAGTCCAACTCCTTTCTCTGCCTGGCCCTCCTTCGTCCATTTTCCTACAGATGTTGTTCCCCAAAACACTCACCCAAAGACATCCGTCTCAAAGTCTATTTCCCAAAGAACTAACCCTCCGGCCACACTTCTATTCCACACCCAGCACAGTCCTGTAAGCACACGCCCAACACAGAGCGGAGTGCTTACAGGGGCTGTGGGTTGCTGCAGGAGGTGGTGTTTTGGGACAGGAGATGAGGTGAGGGGTAGGGTTCAGTTCCAGGAGGCAGGAGGGGCTGGGATGCAGGACAGGAAGAGAGGGAGCAAGGACTGGGCTCAGCAAGGGGGAGCAGAGGAGGCCAGAGTGAGGTGCAGGCTGGGACCCTGACTGTTGGAGTAGGAGGCAGAAGAAGCAAGAGTGGTTGTGCCTGAGTTTGGTTGGAAAGAAGAGCGCTCTGGCTGTGAATCCAGTGCCTCCTTCTATCACACATTCTGATAGCCTGGCGGGGGCTGGTGGAAGAAAAACATGGACCTGAATTGAAAGAGCAATCACAACAACATCATGGAATGAACAGATTGGTGATTGTTTGCTACAGTGCATTTAATTTCCGTTCCTGTTCATGTAAACTGGAGTTCGTTTATGAGAATCTCTGATGAAGAAGAGGTTGGGAGGGGAAGCCAGCTTCTTGAGGTCAGTGTCAGGAATGGATTTCCTTGTCCAGTTGGTTACATGGAAGAGCAGCTTCATTTGGGATGACAGAAAATGCCAAATGATAACACGTTACACAAGATAGAACTGTATCTGTCTGTTTAATAGAAGCCAGGTTGGGATGTGAGCAGAGCAGAGATGATGCTGGTCATTTTTTAGCCATTGGGAAGTCTGTGGCCACCACGGATGGGGCTCGCCTTGTGGTCTTAATGGCTGCTCACATTCCAGCCTTTGCTTTCTCACCAGAGGAAGGAGGATGGGGAAGGGGCCTCAGTGAGCTGCAGAGGACCTTGGTGCCCAGGTGTCCAGCTAAGACTTGGGAGTTTCAGTGCCAAAACAGGAAGGAAGAACAAAGACAGTGGGCATCAGTGACACCCAGAGTACCTGTGCTCTCTCTCTGCCCACACAGCCCCACTCTGGTGCCAACCCACAGGCACACAGATTCACCAGTGAGTTGGTGTCCGTGGTCACAGCTGTGGGCCTGCTGCCCACTCTTCTGTACTTGCAGGCCAGAGAACTGGGTTCTGCCTCTGTCTCCCCAGGACTCCTCCCCCACCGGGATGGCCTGGGTAGATCTTCCTGATGCCCTCTCTCAAGAGTCTCATCTCTGTCTCTGTCTCTCACTGTCTGTGTCCTTGTCTCTCTGTCTGTCTTCTGGGCCCTCAATCTCTCAGACACAGGCCAGCGACCATTACTGATGGACCAAATGCCGGCACCAGGGCACAGAGCTCTGTGATGGCTTTCTGCCTGGACCGTCCCGTCAAGTTGCTCAATCTGCATCAGAACCTAGCATGGTATTACCATCCCCCAAATGATAAAGATGACCAAAATCTTTTCTTTCCCCTCTCAAGGATTAAGATTTTTTAAGCCAATATTTTAAAAGCTGTTTTTAATCAGATAATGAAAAGTTGAATCCCATAGGAAAAGAACACCTTCAGAGTGTAGGGTACCAGCTCTGAGAGGATGGCGCCCTCCCAGCTCAGAGTGTGCACAGATGCCTCCGCTCTCTCTCCTTCGTCCTGGGTGATCTTGGCATCTGCCTTGACCCTTGGCTTCCTGTAGACTTGTCTTCTGGTGGTACATGCCTTTCAGAGTTTATGGACGATTACAGAAGATTAAATGAGACCATCCTATGATGTTAACTGTCATTATCTTCATCATAAATTACAAATGCTACTAGCTATTACTATACCATTTTAATTATTTTAACTATGGATAAAATGATGGTTTGTTTTGTTTTGGTAGTACCGAGCATTGAATCTGGAGCCTTCTCATCAAATGACACCCTCAGTCCTTACTTATTTTTAATTTTGAGTCAGTGTCTTGCTAAGTTTCCCAGACTGGGATTGAACTTGGAATCTTCTGCCTCAGCCAGAGTGCTGGGATTACAGGTCTAAATCACATGTCACACAGGCCATTTTGGGAAATACTCATAGTGTAGTAAGCAAATAGGTTTTCCAAACCTATCAACTCAGAGATCAGTTTAGAAGCACACTCCACAGACTCATTTGTGACATTACATCTTGGAGCACTACCTGAGGAGCTAAGTGAGTGTAGAATTTGTCCTACAGGAGTAAATGACATTGTCTCCAACCTGCTCTCCTTCCTTACACATGGATTTCCTTCTGTCATCCCACTTTATCTCTGTCTGTTTTGCTTTCTTTCCTACACCATTTTTTACATATTAAATAAATAACATGATTAATTTAGAAAATACACCCTAGTACTGGGGGGGAAAAAAAAACTTACCACATACAAAAAAGTAAATAATGGGTACAAACAAACATGTAATCCCTTCATTGCAGCATGTAACCTGAATACCTGCTTGCATGCACACTTTTTGTTTTCATGGAAATAAACTCATAAACTAGGCTAGTGGCACACCATCAGGGGAACATGTGCCAAGGTCCACAGGCATCCTGGGTTGTCAAAACTGGAGTAGGTGGTACTACTGGCACCTAGTGGTAGACATAGAGGACACGACTAAGCATCCTGTGTGCACAGGATAGCTCCCACAGCAAATTACCCACCCCACATGCCAAAAGGAAACTCTAGTCCAGACCAGGATTCAGCAAATTACACAACTCCCATGTTAGTTTCCTTTTTTATAAATAAAGTTTTATTGCAACACAGTGACATCCATTCAATTACCTACTGTCTATGGCTGTGTTTGTCTTTCCAGGAAGTTGAGTAGTGGAAAGAGAAACTATGTGAGCACAAAGTCTACATAGGTATGAAATTTGGCCTTTCTCAAGGAGCCATATATCCTAAGTACAAAGAAATAGGGGATATTAGTTTTAATGTGTCCAAAGATTATCATTTCTACCTTTCAATGAGATATATTCTTTTGTCTTCCCTGTACTTGGGCTTCACCTGTAGCACATCTTGGTTTGCACTAGGTATATCCCAAATTCTCATGTGGCCAGTAGCTGTAGTCTTGGACAGTGCAGGACTCTACTGCAATAGCCTGCTTTTTTTCATTTAACATAAACAGAGGTCTTCTCATGTTCCTTGTACATTTGCATATTGCTTTTAGGTGGCTCAATTTACTGAAAAGATCTCCATTTTCTAGACATTCGTTTCTTTGTTTCTCATACTTCCGAGGTTTAAGTTTATACCTAAATTTGATTATTTCCTTAGGATAAATATTTGAATGTGAGTATTTTAAGACTGTAAATATTAATGGCAAAAAAAAGACTGTAAATATTATTTAATACTAGTATTTCCCCCACAAGATGATTTTGAGGATTAAGTGAGCAAATACTTGTAAACCAATATTACTAATGTAAGCCATGTTAGAAAAACTTAAAACAGTGCTGCCTGGCACATTAAATGCCATTATTAGCAACATATCTGAGTTCCTCTCCAACTTTTCTAATTTAGACCCCCCCATTAACAATGTCCACAGAATGCTTGTTTGTAGTACACTCTCTTCCATACTATGATTTTTATAGCCATTGCAAGTTTCATATGCAAAATTGGCTTCTTGTTACTAGTGGTTTAATGTATCTACAGACCATTAGTTTTTCTCACATTTAGGCCAACTTTTTCTTGGGTAGATTTGTCACAAGCTCAGCCTATATCCACAGGTACATAAACTTGTACCATTTGCTATCATTTGTGACCATTTTCTATCAGTCAGTTCTCACTAGGTTATGACACTATAACAAATGTCCTCAACATCTCAGTGATTTACTGTCACAGCTGTGTATTTCTCACTCACACTGCTCCTGAGAACCAAGATTGAATATCTAAAGGAATAGGCTGTTGCATGGCAGATGGAGGGCAACAAATGAGCATTAGGTTGAACCTCCCATAGCCAATGGTCCTACCTGTGTATAATTTCTTCTGCTCATGACTTAATGGTGAACCCATGGTGCCAATTCCCATAACAATGGGGCTGGAAGAGACACAGCAAGTCATGGGTCCTATAGATCACTGGATAGGAATTGAAATAGGGAATTGGAATGATCTATTCCACCAGTCAAATCAATCTATTTCAATAGGTTATGGGCCTCTACCCACCTGCAGTCAGGATTCTCCTTTGTGATTCCCTGTGGTCCTCACAGGAATGTTCTATTCCATGATGTATAAAGAAACACATGACAGATGCTGGACTACTGAGCTGCTTCTAGTTTTCTCCTACTTAGGACAAAATAGTCCAGAAACACACAGTTTAAAGTCAACTCAGGAATCTCTCCCACTCTGTGCTTGAGGAGGCATCAGTGGCATCTGCTTGAAGATGCAGATAAAAAGAACTTCGGGCCCAAATTATTTCATTATAAGGAATGTTGTTCTGCCATGAAGGTGGAGGAATTCAAATCATTTGTAGGAAAATAGACGGATCTTGAAGCCATAATGTTCAGTGAAATAAATCAGACACAGAAGGTTAAATATTACATGGCTTCTCTTTCATGAAAATCTCAAACTATAAATAAATGAAAAAGCAAAAATTGAAGAGAGCTGGTAGGAAACAGCGAGGCAGACATTTTGGAGATGGGGAAAGAACCAGGGCATGGATTGCAAGGGAGAGTGGGGGAAGGAGAGTGGATATAATTATTACATACCACAAACATACCAATGCAAAAGAAACTGTTTCACGGTTAAACAAGTAGGAAAGAGTAAACCCACAAATGCTCATACAGACATCAAACAACCTAGATTCTAGGTTGTTTCTAGGTTGCGCTTATCTTAGAAGAAGGGAAGGTGGGGCTTTACATCCTAGCTGTGGTTCCTGTAAAATCAGTAGTTACTATCATCATCGTGGTCATCATTGTCATCATTATCATCATCATTGCCATCACATCATTATCATCATCATCTTCATCATCATCGCCATCATCATTGTCATCATGTCATTATCAGCAGCGGCACCAGCAGCCCCAGCATGGTCACTACTGTTATCCCCATAGCCTTCAAGTGCAAGCCAGCTACCATTCTCTTAATTAAGGCCAGTGCAAGGCCCCCTACTTGGCCAAAGGGACATTTCCATACAAAAGGACTGAGCCTGGCACTCAGTGGTAAAGAAGCCACAGCCTCCAGGAGCCTGACTGGCGAGGAAATTATTAAACCACTTGAATCTTCATAAAAATGTATTCCTAAAATCCTCATGCCGCACAGTTTTAGAATTAATAAATGTATATTAAAACCATAAGCGATTCCACCCCAAACTCAAAAGAAACCATTCTAGGAACATGAAAAACGCAAAAGAACAGCGCACATTTCCTAAGGTAAGTCACTTCTGATTTGCATCATTTATTTATATAACAAGACTTTCTGGATTGATTAAGGGAACTGCCAGTCACACTTACCAGCCCTGCTGCAGGTGGAGAAGGCATGGGGCTCCTTCTGACTGCATGCATGGGAGAGGCAGTGCTGGGGACTTTCGTCCTCATGCCATCTTCTCCCCTGTTGTCAGTCTCTGGAAGACGTGATGCTCCAGGGGAAATACTTCTGTCCTGGACTGTGGCAAAGGGATGGAAACAACATGATGCTTTTCATCCCACTGGGCTTTCGAGCTTGCTCGAGGCTTCAAAAATGGTTAGCAATGAAAGTAGAGTACTTTCTTGTTTTTCTATTTTTAAACTAGACCTTTGAACACCTGAGCTCAAATCCTACTTCTGCTGTGCGGCTTTTCCTAACTGCCCCAGTTGAGAGGAATCTTCCTTGCTCTGGATGCTGACTGAGTCTTTTTGTTCCCTCTTGGGCTCTGTCCACACAGCCTCTTAGAGTTGGTAACTTCCTAAGGGAACAGAGCCACTTCCAGTGACCAGGTCTGTGCCCATCTCCTGTCTTTTGGGGTCTGCAGCAGTTGGTTTGGGGGTGAGCCTTTGAGCATGACAGGACTATTCTGTGTTTTCATAGTTAAGAACAAAGGGGAGAGAGACACTACTGTCTTTTCATGGATTGCAAGCTATAAGGAAATAGCCTGACATTTCGTAAGGCCATCTTCCCTAGACTCCTGCATAAGGCTGGTGCTGAGAGAGAGAGTCCTGATGACAAGCAGTTGTTCGCATTCCTAGGTCCATTTATACCTGCAACTCTTTCCCTAATCTTCTCAGTTATGGGAGAAAATATATCCCCTTCCTTGCTTAAGTGAATTTGAGTTGATCTTCTGCTTTAATCATCTGAGGCCTAAGGGACTCATGGCTCACTCAGAACTCCTTAAAAAATGATGCAAAGATTCCATGGAATGTAAAACCTCCAGGATCGACCTGGATAGGGTGGTGCACACATCTATAATTCTAGCTACGTAGGAGGCTGAGATAGGCAGATTGCGAGTTTAAGCCCAGCCTGGGCAACTTAGTGACATAAGTCACTAAGACTCTGTCTCAAAATAAAAAATTTTCTGGTGATATAGGTTAGTGTGAAGGTTCCAGACTCAGTTCTGAGCATGCAAAGCAAACAACACAAACATCCCTCTGGCCTTTTCCAGGCTGCCACTCTGCTCTTGTCATTGTGTGACAAAGCCAAGTAGCATCCGTGTTTTGGTTCTAGTTGATAGAAAGGGAAAGAGTACGTGAAGGAGTTGCAGTCAGGTCTGAAGCACAGCACTGGAACTGGCACATCTGCTCTCACAAGCATGCAGTAGGCAGTCAGCGGCACAGCCACACCCAATGCACAGAAGGTGGTGACACATGCATTGTCTGAGTAGCTGTGTCTCCAGATGTTGATGCATAAGTGACAATCTAAGTCATACCAAGTGTTAGTGGACTGAAACAAGTGATATAAAGATTTCCATCACTATAACAGATGCCTGAGATAATCAGTTTAGAAAGAGGAAAGGTTCATTTTGGCTTATGGTTTCAGGGGGTTTAGTCCATGGTAACTTGGCTCTGTTGCCTTTGGGCCTGTGGCAAGAGAGTATATCATTGGAGAAGGAAGTGGTGAAAGAAGCTCCTCATTTTTTGGCAGCTGGGAAACAGAGAGAAGAGAGAAAGAAAAACAGAGAGAGGGGAAGTCAGGAGTTCTGATATCTTCTTTAAGATCACAGCTCCCTCAGTTACCTAACCAGCTACCCCTAGGCCCATCCTCCAAAAGGTTCCAGCACTCTCCATGAGATGGACAGGCTAACAATCAAGCTGGTACGCATGGGTCTCTTGGGGCCTTCTTCCAAATCAAAGACAAAACCCAACTTAAATACACAGAGGGATAAAAGGGAAAACAACTACTTCATAGAGGAAATAGCAATAGGGGGCTGAGTCACCCTCTATATGATCTGCTGCAGTGGTCTTGTCTTGTATCAATTCAGCCAAGCTAAATCTATGTTTTCTAGACTTCCTTTTCCCATGAGGTCGCAAAGTAAGGATGGCCATGAGAGCAATGAATATGCAGTTCAGAGCATAACAGGGAAACAGCAGCTTCCACACTCCACAGGGGCACTGCCAAGGGCTTGGTGGTTTTTAGCACATTTAGGCAGCAACCAGGCCACCTTGCTTAGCCGATGCTCAGTCGTTCTTCAGTGTCTCTAACTCTTCAGGAGTGCAAGTAGAACTCCACCCATCACAAAGGGTACCAGCTCCTCCCTCAGGTTGCTGCTGAGGACAGAAGTGTTGAAAACAAACTTGGGCTCTACTTGGCCTCATAGTCTTTAGCCTCACTTGGGCCAGTTAGATGTTTGCAGTGGAAAATCCTTTGCAGGGTGGGATATCTGGAAATCTAGCAGCATCCCTGCCCCCACCTGCTAGATACATGCAGCATCCATGTGACAACAGTAATTCAGTGTTATCTCCACACATTGCTAAACATTTTCTGTTTTTAAAAAACTGAGTTTATTGCTGAATTTTAAGTATACATTATTTTCACATTCCTCACTGAGAATTCGTACCTGTGCATAATACATTTTTCCCATTCACTCTTCCTCCCTCCAGCCCCTCCACCCACCATGTACACAAGATTTGTTTCTGTTTTCCTCTTTACCTTCAAATTTTTTCTTTCCTTTCTTTGTTCCCCCTAGTTCCTCTTTCCCTTTAAAGATACTTTTTGCTATTTCACAATATCTATTATACATTTTGGCCCTCATTTGCACACTCAGTTTTCATACTAGAGAAATGATATGGTATTTACACATCTGTGTCCTATTTTTCACTCATGAGGATGGCCTCAAGGTGCATCGATTTAGCTATAAATATCTCTAATTTACCATTCTTTATGGCTGTAAGATTCTATTTTATATTTAAAAAACCACACATCTTATTTATTCAATCTCTTGTTGATGGGCATCTGGGCTGTTTCCATGATTTAGCTATTACACACTGTGCTGCTATAAACATGGGCAAACATATGTCTCTATGGAATGATGCTTTTAATTCTTTTGTGAATATACCTAGCATGGAAATAGCAAGGAAAAATGGGACTTCTAATCCTAGTTTTTTTGAGGAATCTCCACACTGATTTCCATAGTGGTGGTACCAGTCTACATTGCCAGCAGAAAAGTTTTCTTTCTTCCCACA